>JADDOH010001969.1:0-102249 GCA_016648135.1 Agrypnia vestita | reverse complement strand
AAATTTGGATAACTTCTTGCAGAGGAAAAAATTCAACTCCGATGGGGCAGTCCAAACCGCCTTCAAAGATTTTATTGGTTCCCGTCCGAATGGTTTTTTTAGTAAAGGGATCGATGAACTACCTATGAGATGGCAAAAGTGCATAGATAGCAATGGTACATACTTTGATTAAATAAAAATATTATAATAAAAAAAAATCGGCTTTATGTTCCTCCCATACTAAACGCCAATTTCATATGTAAGGACCTAATATTTTAATGTTTTACAGGAGATAAGTCAGAAACATTGATGTTTCCTATCTCTTTATCTGTTCATTCGAAGTAAAAATATTATTTTCCTTTCAAAATTAAACGAAGTAAAAAGACACCCCGTTTTTTAGTAAACGATATTACCATAACAACACTGGCGACTTTAACACAACAGTCTAGTAAAGTAACCAGGAATAGGCTGAATACAAGAAGTGACACATACCGCATCTCATTAACCTTTTAAATGCCAGAGATTTAAAAAAAATTTTTGGCATACAGTTTAAGGACAGGTTACAAGACTTTAAGGCTTAATTGTCTATAAACTGCTGGGAATTTTTGTCCACAAACAGTAGATTGACTTTAAATATACAGCATTGACAATCGTGCTAAATCCTGTCTTTGCATGGTTGAAAAGTGAGTGTAATCACACACATGATTTGGTGCGTAAACACGCTTATGGCATAAAAAGGGCTAAAAATGTAATTGAAATATAATTTCTAATAGATATGTTACATGTGGGGTATAAAAACAAAGATATCAATATCCAAAAAATGAAAAAAAAAATGTCTTGAATGCAGTCACCGAGGATTACTAATTTAAAATGTACTGAATTTTTAGATTTTATGTATCCTTTCTAAAATAAAGTTTCCTATAAATTTATAGGAAACATTATTTTGTTGTAGCTGTTAAACATATCTATCATATAAAATAGTGTTAAAGTTTGTGGATAAATTTGTAAACGTAAAAATGATACAATTTTAATCATGGGCATCACACAATACCCAAACTGTGAGCTCTTTTACGAAGTACAGAGCTCGAGTGACAAAAACACAGACAAAAAAAGTTTTCAAAAAATTCCTGTTGATATTCAACTCATTCAAATGAGAAAAAATACCACCTGGAGGGTGACGAGGTACCCGGATTGAGGTAGTCTTGCAAACAGAAATGTTTACGAAATGATTTTTTAAAACCTTATTCAAATTTTTAATGTTTACTGTTTCTGATTAATTTTATACACGTTTATTTGATTAAGTAGTCAGGGGATAGCCGAATGCAAGAGGTAACACCTAGAGTATTACATAAAAAAGTTGATTGTTTTCTTTTATATGGGTAAAAACGTGTTATAATTTTGATATAAGAATTGAGGAGCACTTAGATCAGATGTGAAAATTAACAATTCTGAACTTTCCGATCAACTTTTGGAAACAAACCTTTATGCATTTTTTTATTAATTAATTTATTTAATAAATAATATATTATATAAAAAAAATTTACAATCATACATGGACAATGTTTACAAATAAATATTTTTTTGTGTGTATACCTCACCAAAAAGAATTGTGATTCTTGTGTTTGGTGATTTTGATGTTAAAAAGCGTTTAGAAATTTTCCATACAAATTACAAATTACAAATTTAGGTAGGTAATCAGAAATTTCGGAGACAAGAAAATGATTAAAAAGCAAATATAATATTATTAATAATCAAATCCTTTTTGCAAAAAGTTACAAATTAATTTTTTTCGCTAGTTCCTGGATATACTCGGAATATTATTAGTAAATAATTTTATAATTCTGGCGCTCGCACCAAAATTTTTAAAAATATTGTATCAGTTCCTTAAAAGCTTATTGAATTACATACCTGGTTATTTTATAAGCTTCAAGAGTCTACTATTGGGGTTTTTGCGTCGTAATAATAAATTAAATCGTTGAACTTGCTATACGTATTCCTTAGAGATTTTTAGCTTTTGCATTCCTCATATAGGTACATACCGTGTTCCAGGTATTCAATGCCTTGTACCTCACTTTACAAATGTCAGTGCATTAACCTTTGGTGGGTTAGTGATAGTATGTAACTAATTGATAGATAGAAGATTCCTAATGCGGTAGTATGTTGAGAATTTTTTAAACCCGACCAGGAAAATCGTCCAGTGTTCAATAGTTTGTGATGTAGATCTGTATTCATGTGGCACGCTTGTAGAACAACTGTATATGTATAGTAGTTAAATAATATTCAAAATTAGTTACTTAAGGCGACTGAAAATATTTGATTTTGGTTGTACTGTTAGAAAGCTGAATGGAAAGACCTATGGATGAAGATGTTATGGTTCAGATAAGAATAAAAAAAAAGTAACCCATTAAAACCAAGTTTTTACTACACTCCCTTTCTTTTTAAAATATAACAATAATTAAAGACGAACTAAAACATATAACATAACACTAAACTTACAAAAATTTAATATATTTCTAAAATGTCAGATGTTTTGAGATGTCAAGATTTAAGATTTAGATTCAATTATCATCAATATAATTTCCAGCGTCAAATGATTTAGTCAGAATCAGATTTGAGTAATGTAGAATTCTTCAAAACTAAGCAGAAATCTAAAAGAAATAAATTATTATTTGATTTTTTCCCAAAAAACCCAATTTTGCTGTCATCTGTGAACCAATTGTTTTGTAAATTTTTGAAATTCGTAGGGATGTACCTATTATACCGACGGAGTAATTTAAATTTAGAAAATATTCCGCGACGTTATCGGGCGGAATATTTTCTATATATACCGTTTCTAATCAAACTTTTCAAATGATTCCAATTTGAAAAACCCAATAAAATTTCAAAAAAATTTCTAATTTTTAAACAAAAATTTGATAGATCTTCTTGATCGTCGCACGAGTCTGCTTGCCAAGTTTCAGCTCGATTTGATCACGGGAAAAGGGTCAAAAATCGATCCAAAGATTTTGTTGACGACAGGCAAGCAGACGCCACGAGTTAATATAAAGGGAGTAATAAGTTATTAAAATAATACTAGTGCATCAATATCTCGGAAATATGATAAGTGATAGCTATATGGCCGGGCTTGTTCTGCATGGCAGCGGCAACATTCTCGGTAGATGAATTCCGACCGCAGAACAGTTGGTAGTTAAGCAAATACTTAGTATTTTACTATAAATAAACAAACGTTAATGCATAAGTTGTATTTTTGGCGGATAAACAAGATAATCCCAATGAGACATCCAGGAAAGTACAAGTTCTTGCAACGAATAATGCAGGGAAAGATTAACGGTAGTCGGGGGCCTAGAAGAAGGAGAAAATTATAGCCGAAAAACCTTTCGCAGTGGTTTGCCCAGCTTACTGTGGAGATATTATAGGCTGCAGTACGCAATACGATGATAACCAACATAACCATTGGTAATGTTGGTTATCATCGTATGCACGATTACGAGATATTTCCATATTCGTATTATTGGTAATCAATACACGAGACATAGGTAATATATGGAGATGCATGACTACGAGAAATTTCCATATTCTTTTGCTTCATCAACTTCGAAAAAATAAAATCTGGGATTTCCAAAGTTATTTACTACAAGACGTACTACCTGAAAAATGTACTTCTACAATAATATTTTCAAATACATGGAGGAGAGGGGGGTTGTTTCAGTTTCTGACCAGACCAATTTATCGTACGGTCCAAAATTTTTAAATCTCCAACAATTTCTTCATTTATCCATAACTTGAAATTGCGCATCGCTAATAACCATACCTTATCTATATATTTCCACCACCAACCACCACTAGCTTTCCCCGGTCCAAAATACTTGACTGCAGCGGAGATTGTTTAAAGCGGTGATGTCTGAGAATGTGTGGTTGAAATCTACAAGATGGACTCCCAGAGTTCTGAAATAGAGACCTTGGGAAGATAAAAGAGGCATCGGAAAACCTCAGAAGAGATGGGCCGACAGTATAACCGCTGTGGGGGGGATGAAATAGATTTAACTAGCAATTAACAAGGAAGGGTGGAAGATGGATGAGGTCTATATCCAGCACTGGAGAAACAGAAACTGAGGAAAAAAAACTAATTGCGGTAAAAATAAACAAACAAATAAGCAAAAAAAGGACAAGTACATTTGTGCACATAGAAAATAACGTAATAACTGTAAATTCTTGATTAAGCATTCACACATCGAGCGGGTGGTCCTTTGTTCCGGAGCAATCTTGACTATGTTTATTAAAGAGCAAGGTAAGCGAGTGGACAATAAGAAGACGAAGAATTAGAATACTCACCCTTCAAGAATAAGATCCATAGATTCAGCTGTCTTGATATTAAGCTCGAAACAGTGATGCTTGAAGATCGTTAGTAAAGTTAGCCTTCAACCTAAATGGTCCATTTTGCCAAATATTGATAATGATGATGATGTTATAATTAATATGTAAATCAGTCTGCTGGTGCTTTGGTTCAACGACCAACCATTCCGACGGTTTCCGAAGTACGAAATATTTTGAACGAAGATGACAGCCAACTCCACTTGAAAGTAGGTGTAGTCGGGATGAGTATGCAACTTTGCTCAAATTGTGGTATCTTCCTCGGAAAACGTGCATTGTTTTTGCATAATACGGCAAAGAATGTGTGGCATTTAACATTAATGCTGACTGGGGTAAGCAAGTCAACTTTAGAGAAAATGGCGCTTCGGGAAAGCCAAGTGCCCCTCATTTACGTAATTCTAAAATAAATATGCACCTTTATGAATCGCAGCGGAGTATTCTATTATCCCGCGTTCTTCCCGGAGTCACCTCCGTACTGTTGGACAGGATATCTCGGAAATTTATCTCGGGAAATTTCGGCCCACTGAGCAATGAAAATTTTACACCACGCTTTGATCTGAGGGCGGTGATAAAATTGTTTATCAGAAACGTACCTACTGTGTCTGGTACATCTTTAAAAATTGATTGATTTAAGTAAAAATGAACTTTGTTTTCACCACTTAGGTATTGAAAAATATTAACATGTTTACATGTCATACAGAATTACAGATTGATAAAATTTGGAAATAAAAAAAAATATTTATATTAAATTGAATATTACAAATAACCAGGTCCTTTTTACAAATAGTTATCTTTAAATTTGTTTTCATGTAAGTAAGTACTTAATTATTTTTCATTTCCCATCCATAATTTATAAATTTTTATTGTCTATACTTCATTTTTAATTTGTTAGTATAAATTATATTCTGACAAAGGGGCCGTGGGTTCTGAAATGTTTTTCAGTACATGTGCGGTGAAAAAAAGTACATTTTTATTAATTATATTGATAATGTCACCAAAAAATCATTTTGTTGTTTTTGAAGAAGTTATTAGTAGTTAACAACAAAATTTAGAGACATGAAATCTATGTTAACAAGAAATAGCTTATAATACAGTAAGTATTCAATTAATTAATTTTATAGTGCGATTTCGTTCGTCTTTGAAGTTTTATCAATTGCATAAAAATATTAGTATCAGATCTTGCATTTCATCATTCAAGGTAATATTTTGAGCGGAAGAGTTCTTGAAAGACAAAGAAAGGATATTCTGGCTAAAGAATCTGAGGCAACAGTTCTGAAAGGGATTTAAATGAAAAATGGATACGGAAGTCTTTATCGGATGGCCCAGGGCTTATGCCCTGTATATTCCAAATTAGTTTCTTTCATATATTCAAATGGACTATTGCTAGAGACATCTATGATCCTTACCATGATATAGTTATACACAGATTTTGCAGCTGGTAGTGCTACCTGTTTTGGACTATTAAGCAATATTATTTTTAAGCATGTATCATAGTGATGGGTCCGCTCTGTAGTCACTACTACAATGTAGTACTACATTACATTGAAGTGCACACTTCGCACGTTTTGAAGTGTAGTGCACACAACAAACTACAAACACCAAAGTTATTGAAAGTATAAACTTAAAATAGTACACTTCATTTCAAAGCGAACACTACAAAGTACATACACTTCAAAGTTATCGAAAGTATGAGAAACATACTTTAAATAGTGCATATTTTACGTGAAATTTTTGGGAAGTTGATGTAGATATATGAAGAAATCTCTGGAAACTGTATCAACCCCCTCCCCCATGGTTTGAAAAATTTTTGGACCCATGATGAAATTTTCGGGAAGTTGATGTAGCTAAACGAAGAAATCTCTGGAAACTGTAACAACCCCCCCCCCCCCCATGGATATTACAATTACTTCATTACTTCACTTCATTTCGTAGTACTACAATTACTTCACTTCAAGTAGTTTTTACTACAATTGTAGTGTACACTTTGTAGTCTTCAAACTGGTGAACGTGTGTGTTGCGTAGTCTTCATTTTGAAATGCAGTTTTTCCCTTCGCTAATGTATGATATTCTTTCGAATTATTTAACATATATACAGGAATATGCCTGAAAATTAATATTTTCAATTTTTAACTTCTTTTATATGCCATAATACCTATACTTTTATTTTCAGTATATATGTTATAGTAAAGGTTTTCACGGGTGTTAAAAATATTAGTTTTAATTTATTTGAGATTAACCCGCGTCAAAATCTGAACCTCAGAAGGATTATTCGTCAACTGACGTTTCGCCTGAATTCGCCATGAATAATACGAATACGCGCAAAAACCAATTAAATACAACCAGCGAACAGGTCAATATCGACACAATAGACACAAAATCGAGTACAAAGCGCATCACAAGGAGTCAGTGAAATGCCATTAAGGTCAACAACGGCCGGGAATACCCAATATTCAATACTAAATACCCAAAAGCCATTAAGGCTAATAATGAACGAAATATCCAAATTTAGATTTTGACTTGGCGGACCTCACTTGGTAATAAGATTCCGATACGAGCGGACGTGCTAGCACTGCCCCTCGTGACGGAAATTTATTAACAATGTACCCTGAAAATGTCTGTTGTGATTCAGTCGAAACGTCAGTTGACGAATGATCCTTCTGAGGATCAGATTTTGACGCAGATTACCTCCAAAGAAATTAATACTGACATATATATATATGAGAGAGAGAGAATAGAAGTTAGATATAGAATATAGAAGTATAAAGATATAGATTCGATAGATATAATATATATGATAGATAGATAGACTATATATATAGATATATATATATATAGATAGATATATATTATTTATATATATATAAACAGTAGTATATTTATTACAAATATCCCTCTGTGAATAGAATCCAATAATAATTGCATTCCCAGAACATACGAATCGTACATATAAAAATATCTTTTCGTCCAAAAAATATCACGTTCTTCCTACACATTATATTTAATTGTTATAACATCTTAAAATATTCTGAATACTTTAAGAAAAAAAAATTGTAATATTCAAGCAACCAATTTCAAAATACATTTAAGGGCATTGAGCCCAAGAAACGTGCTTCAAAAATGTTCCTAATACTAACAATGAAATTTCTTGCATACGTGTGTCCATAATTTCTATTTTGAAACACAATATTCGTATTTTTATGTAGAAAATAATACCAACCCCTTTTTGCAATTTATATTGCAATCACTTCTGAAAACACCATTATTAGATTTCTATTTCAATTTTGGGGATGACAACATTGTAAAGGGAACATTTTTTTATAACGTTCCACATCTTATGTATGACTCGGAAGTGAGGCTAATTTAAATAAATATTTATCTTTAATTTACTAAAAAACGATACCTTTATAGCGTAAAGATTGTATAAAATGCATTTTTAATGTTTTTCTTTTAAAATAGATGTACATACAAGGAATGTACCCGTAGTCACACCAGTGATTTTGCTTATTTCAATAATACAATACATTCTGTCAATTTTTTGCTTTACTTTATCGATAAATCGATAAAAATGTAATTTTAAAGACTCCTGGGACGAGGCTTGAACCCTCGATTACTCCTCGACTAAAATAGAGTGGTAGCACCATCCCAGCACATGTAAGTGTACAATTTAAAAAAATATATTTTTGTCGCAATTTCATAGTCGTTATTGACAGATGGCAGCTAGTTTAAAAATAAAATGTAACTTGCTGATATTAAAAGCCATTTAATGTTTTGACGTTAAGATTTATCCCTCGAAAAGCAGCAACGCTGTTGGTTTATTTGAGAAATATATTTATCCGAGGAAAATACGAATTCCTACGGTGAAATAAAATAATTTTATTTACCATCCATAGAATTAAAAGTTCCAAAATGCGAGAATTTTGAATTTTTATTCCTTCGTATTTGATCCCCGGTGAAATATTTAACTAGACGATTTATATGCTTTGGAAATACTGCCTAATTTAAATAATAATAAAGTAAATATTTGAATAAGATACGTGAGAATCTCGCGAGAAAATTTAAAAGAGCGAATCTTTAGCAAATAACTCACGTATTTTATATGCTTTAGCATCGAGATAACTTTGAAAGATTTTCTTTTGTGCTCACCCCCGTAAGCTTATCATCCTGATAGCTTCTATCCCGGCAGCCCCGATATTGAAAGCTTAACATCGTTTTGCTTAATTTTTGATATGAGCTCAAGTTATGTGAGGAGTTTGGGTGGAAGTTACCTTAGTTTTATTTAAACTTGGTCGGTACAACGCGCCCTGCTCGAGGTGCATGGGTGAAATTTGAATTTAAATAGGAAAATATTGTTTCGGAAGCATTATTACACCAGAGTTTATCGTGGGAGCTGTTTGACTGTAGCCTGTACGGAAACTCAAGTAACGCTCGCAGATATTTGAAGAGAATTAATAAAATAGAATAATGAAAATTATATACATTTTATACAACATGGAGAGCATTAATGCATCTGAATACGTTCGTAAATATCATACTTGCATTTTTAACGTAAATTATTTTAAAACTTGTAAAACATTTAACAAATTGTATGTTAATAAAAGGGAAAACTTACAAATGATTGTAAGAATCAGATCTGCAAAACTGCAATTTTGGAGTTGTTTGCAGATTATAAATTAAAAATTCAGAACTGAATATTAAATTAAAAATATGGTATAAATTATAACATTTTACTCTTATGTCTTTCAATTAAAAAAGTGAATTTTTAAAAATGCATTTGAAAAACATCAACATAATACCTAGTTAATAAGCATAAACGTAGATACTATTATAACTTATACGCTATTTAAAATAAATAGCAAATATTTTTTATTTCAATGAAAATGTTTTGTGGACTTTGGTCAGATTTAAACCAAAACAATATTTTTTCATCTTTATTAATCATTCATCATCATCAATTAATCATATATTCACAATCGACGATAAATTTGATAAAAAGTCTAATCGTATCACCTTTGCGTATTTCAAAAATATCAGTAAAATATTCTTTCTTAAAAATTGTTTCATTTAAAAAGTTATTCAAAAACAAAATTGACTTGCTCTACAAAAATATACAAAATAATACTTTTTAGTCCCTCACACAGTGGAAGTATGTCCACTGTCGCGTTTATTTAAGGTTAATTTATACTTTAATTAAAATATTTATCCTTGCACAACTAAATCCCCTTGTAAACATAATGTACTTAATACGACCGACGCTATTTTCTTTAATTACTCAAGATTCATTGCAAACCCAGTCTCCTCAATAAAAAAAGTATTTTTGTAATAAAGCGCGACTTATATACTGATACATTTTACTTTTTTTAAATATTTAATTTGACCTTTTCACAATTGTTTAGTAATTTTATCACGGTAATTTTTTAAACAAGTGAAATGTATCGGAACTAGCCGTGAAATTAGACAGTGTACCAAAGACATAAAGGTTATATTATTAATATTAAAAGCTTTAAATTTGTGGTTAGACATTAAAACACGATGTTAGTTAGCTTAGTAGAAACCTGTACCAGATTTAAGGTCTACCAGTTTCGACGTCTAGTAAGTTTGTAAATATACGTATTGGTCGTGTGCGGTTTCTCCACTCATTTAATTTTTTTTCTAGTTTCAATTACTTATCTGACTATTGTTTTTTACAAATATATTTTTTACCTTCTCTATACCTTCTCACATGCCTAACAAGAATAATGTTACCTACATAATATACCTCTGCACAGTGTCCCAGACATAGTAGCACCTCCGCAGTGACTACCTCGAAATATACATGGAAGGTCACCGTGAAATAAAAAAAACCTATTTTTACCTACATCCGATTTTTTGACCAGACGACCTTGATTGCCCCTAGATGTGTTGCCAATTTTGTAAAGGGCATAAATCGAGCGTAGACTATATTAAATAATTTATTCAATGTATTTTAAGTGCACCGAACGAAACGAAATTTATATAAAACATTTAATACATCCTAAATTACTATCAACTTTATTTTATCGAAACTTGCAAAGTTGTTTAAAATTAACTATTCTTATCTCCTTCGAGACTAGCTAAATGGATTGCTTTCTGCTTGGTGAAAACTAAAATGTACCTACTTAAAAATGAATTCCAGAGGTGGCAAATGATGAAAAAGTACTGTTTATAGAATGTAGTTAAAATGAGTTATTAAGTATGTAATTATAGCGTACATTATGGCGTTAGAATAAATAATTCAAGATATTAAAAGCCGTTTTGTGAAGTGAATGATTGCTAAGATTTTTAATTGTTTAGTGAATTATTAAAAAAACTGTTGATCTGTAAATGTGGAATGATTAAGTGTAAAGAAAAGATTAGTGAAAAGGGTTAAAACGGTATTTTGCGCGAGTAGCATACAAATAAAATGCTTTAAAAAATCTATCTGATAGTGTTAATCAGATCCTAAATGTAATTTAGATAAAATCATAAAAAAATCAACAATTATTCAGCTCCAAAATCCATAAAAATTGATTTTAGAAAAAAATGTGATACTGATATTATTTAATATCATGTCTTAAGGTGTCCCAACGACCGACGTAACCTTATGTCCTAAAAATCATTTAAATTTAAATGGCCAATGTTACGAATGGTTTATGTCATTTTATGTACTCGATAAGAAAAATTTATTATATTTTATATTTCTATTCTCTCTGCTAGTTATAGTAAGGAAACGGCGTTATGATAAGTGATTAATACAAAATTGAATTGATACAAATCCTGATTTCAAAGCTTTTATTTTAAACTTGAATAAAATTCACGGACCAATTCGTAAATGCGGAAATATATCCTCTGGGGAAAACAAACATGGCAGATTTAACGAAGACCGTCAAATAAATTCAAGGAAAATAATGTTTACTTGCATTGGCATTGGGAGATATTTATTAAGCGATGTAAGCATTGCAAATGCATTATTGATGCACGTTGAGAGCTCGAACCGGGATGATAAAATCAAACATTTTTAGTCTGGAAAATCAGGAAGGATTGGAAAAGAGGTTGATATGAAGACACAAACATCGGTGAGTATGTCGAGAATATAAAAATATTTCATCCGCCTTAAATTGGTATTCTTAATATGTGTTTTCCTCTATAAATGATTCTTAAAATCAAATATTTGAATTCGAAAACAAACATTATTATGAATGAAAATCGCAGTTAATATGTACTGAGGGAAGGATATCTTGGACTGACATGACTAGTAATGTTGAAGTTTTACATAGAGTAAATACAAACAGACAGTTACTCAACATAGTAAAGCTCCGTAAAATTTCATATTTTGGTCATATAATGAGAGGCGAAAAATACTCCATCCTTCAGCTCGTCATGAAGGAAAAGATTGAGGGTCGCAGAGGGGTCGAAAGGAGGCGGCTTTCCTGGCTTCGAAACATCCGAGAGTGGACCGGATAAGAAGCGTGGAAGAGTTGTTCCGCACTGCCCTGGACAGGAAAACTTTCTCCCAGATGATCGCCGACGTCGGGGGGACCCGACAGGGCACATGAAGAAGAAGAAGAATATGTACTGAAACATAAAAATATTAAAAAGATGCTGGAATAATATTGATATTTAAAAAAAAAAAATTGGAAAAAAAAAAATATTTTTTCAAATTTAAACTCAATTTTAACACGACTATAGTTTTGAGAGGAGCAGTCCTGATCATCAGGTGTAATTTATAACTAACCTCAATACAGAAATTTTGAAAATATTTGAATAGAGTAGCGGATCGCGTAACAGGGGGGGTAATTTTTTTGTGTGGTCTTTAAGGGTCTTTATACATCATATTCAAAATTCTTTATTTTAAAAAAATTAATTTTTTTGTGTGGTCTTTAAGGGTCTTTATACATCATATTCAAAATTCCTGTATATTCTACAAAGCCACATTAAAAAAAATCAAGAACATATATCTAATAAATCGAGGAAAAAAATTAAGAAATCTTGGATAACTGAAAGTTTAGTTAACTGCATAAATAAGAGAGATGTGTTACACAAACAGTCTAAACTTAACCCTCTAAATGTCGGCTTACAAAACTTTTACAAAAAGTATAGAAATATTTGTAATAGAGCGGTCAAATCCGCTAAACACTTATATTACAAAAATATTATAAAAGAAAATCAACGTGATGCAAAGAAAACATGGGAAATTATAAGAGAAATGACTTCTACACAAAATACTAGAAGCAATGATATATGTGATATGCTGATTCCAAACAAAAATCATGCTACTGAGGATAAGGCCATTACTGAAGTGCTAGATAATGTAAACGGGCATTTCGCTTCGCTTGGTAAAAATTTAGCACAAAATATTTTGTCTCGTCTAAAAACTACTGAAGAAAACCTTAAAACAAATTTAAATTCAGCAAATCCATATTCATTTTTCTTTGCTCCAACCTCCATTCATGAAATTGCTGCAATTATTAGTAACCTAAAGTCTAACAGTGCCCCTGGAAACGATGAGGTAACAGCAAAAGTAGTGAAGTATAATAAAGACCAATTAAGTAAGCCTCTTTGTTATATATTCAATCAAAGTCTCTCAACGGGTATCTTTCCAAATGCACTAAAACTGGCTAGAATCTGTCCAATATTCAAGGGTGGTGATCCCCGTAATCCGAGCCACTATAGACCTATATCGCTCCTAAGTGTTTTTTCTAAAATCTTAGAGAAGATAGTTAAAGTACGTCTTTTAAAATACCTGGATATTCACAAAATAATCTCCAACAATCAATACGGGTTCCAATCAAAACTCTCAACAGAAGATGCAATATGTCAACTAACGGAATTCTTAGTTACACAATTAGATAAAGACAAACGTTGTATTGGTATATTTTTGGACCTAGCCAAAGCTTTCGATACGGTGTCTCATCCACTGCTGCTGCACAAGTTATCAGCTTTGGGAATAAGGGGGACGGCTTTGGCGTGGTTTGAAGATTATCTAAATAACAGGGTTCAGGTAGTTAAATCGGGCGATCACTGCAGCAACCTCCACAAAACATCATATGGAGTACCGCAAGGAAGTGTTTTGGGACCCACGCTCTTCCTCATATATGTCAATGAAATGTGTAACTCCAATTTAGAAAACGGTAAAATAATTTCTTTCGCAGATGACACAGTGCTTCTTTTTCAAGATGATTCCTGGGAAGATGTTTTAAAAAAGGCACAAAGTGGATTGAATCGAATAACATCATGGCTTGACAAAAATCTACTAACAGTAAATGCTTCAAAGACAAAATACATGTGTTTCTCCATCAGTAAAAGAACAGTAATAAAGCAGCCCAAAAATCTACTGATTCACACATGTCAATCAAAAGATAAACCCTGTGATTGTACTAATCTGCAGACAACGGAAGATATACGATATCTAGGTGTGTACATAGACCAGCATCTAAACTGGAGAAAACATATTTTGAATCTTACAATCCGAATAAGAAAGCTTGTTTATTTTTTCAAAGAAATTAGAGATGTACTCGACGCATCGACAAGAAGAATAGTATACTATGCACTGTGTCACTCACTCATTAATTATGCAACTGTCAGTTGGGGTGGTGCAGCTTGTACTATATTAGATTCATTAAGCAAAGCCCAGAAAATGGTATTGAGAGTTCTTCATAAAAAGCCATTTCGTTTTCCTTCAGAAGAACTTTTCAGAGAATGTCACGTCCTGGACATCAATCAAACATATTTACTCAACACTTTAAAATATTTTTTCCGACATAAACAAGATCACCAACAAATAACTCACTCACATTCAACAAGGGCACAGGTGAACTGCAACTATCTTGTACCAAAATTCAAAAAAACTTTTTCACAAAGATTTCACCTCTTCCAAGCACCAAAAACATTCAATACTCTTAACACTAAACTTAAAACATGTAGCCATAGTCTCGCGTATTTTTCTTCTAAAGTGAAACTCTGGCTGCATGAAAAGGGAAGGAAGCATGCCCAAAACCTATTAAAAGCCATCATATAAACTAAATTTAAAATATACTATTCCTACAAGAACATTTACTGTCACTTACTGTCTTACTGTTACTGTCATCTTTTTAAATACTTTTAATTGTTTTATTTTATTTTATTTTATTAATATCCTATTCAGATCATTTTTTTCACTTACTGTCTTACTGTTACTGTCATCTTTTTAAATACTTTTAATTGTTTTATTTTATTTTATTTTATTAATATCCTATTCAGATCATTTTTTTCACTTACTGTCTTACTGTTACTGTCATCTTTTTAAATACTTTTAATTGTTTTATTTTATTTTATTTTATTAATATCCTATTCAGATCATTTTTTTCACTTACTGTCTTACTGTTACTGTCATCTTTTTAAATACTTTTAATTGTTTTATTTTATTTTATTTTATTAATATCCTATTCAGATCATTTTTTTTCCTTTGTCTATAATATAATTAATTAACACCATTATTAAATTGTAAACATTTAATTATTACTATTACTTAATTTTAATTGGCAATAAGATTTATTCACAAATGTTATATAAATAATAAATATTCTTGAACATTATACTACTGGAAGAGCACTGTCTGCTATAATACAGTAAATTACTAGTGTAGCAGGCAGGGCGTCAAATCAATTTAGTGTTTACTTGCTGCCAAGACTCTCAACAACAATGAAAAAAGCTTCATTAAATTTTGTAAACACTGTAAACATTTGTAACATTGAACATTGAATAAACATTTGAATTTGAATTTGAAGGGTAAGATGCTGATTCAAAAATGAAAGCCGCCACTGCTCAGCATCTTCCCCTTAAAGACCACACAAAAAAATTACCCTCACTATTCCGCGACCCGTTACTCTACTCATATGTTTTCATAATTTATGTGTTTAGGTTAGTTATAAATTACAACTAATGATGAGAGAGACTGCTACTCTTGAAAATAGTCGTGTTAAATTAACTCAACGTGTGTACACTACAAAATTTTATTCAGTTTAAATTTAAATAATCATGTCACACCACAAAGTAACTGCCATGTCAACAAATAATACTAAATATGAATATGGCAAACATTCCTTGATATTGATTGATTTATAAAAGCATTGAAAAATCCTATTTATTTGCAAAACCTTTTTTCATAACAATTTCCCGTGGAGAGAAGAACATGGAAAATGGATTACTTATACAAGCTCATGCGTTGTTGAGACTCCTAAAAGGACGATTTTCCAGTATCTCCTTGACCTAGTCATTCCAAATCACCATGAATATTCCTGGTTTCATCAACACTAGTATCATACCATTCGCTTCTTTTTCACAAATTCCACGTGACCAAACCTGAAAAAATAATTCTATGTATTACTTTTTCAGCCAGTATTACATTCACTCATAATTTGTTCACTAGCCGTACACCAATGCAAAATTATGGGAGAGGCGTAAATTAATGGTTGGCGTCTTAACTAAGCTTTGCTTTTACAATGTGTAGTTTAAAAAGTATACATTTGACGGGCCATGGAGGTGCGATGGTGGCTATGTCATCTAGTCGCCGCCCTGCCGTTCGCGCATTCGAGGTTCGAGTCTCTCTTCAATTTTGTTTATAGCCGTGAATTCCATAGAAGTTATGGACTTATAGGACAGACAAACAATGAAACTATTATATTTAGATTCTTCGCTCTACCATCCATAGACTTTCTATCACATTTCCACCGTCCATAGACTTTCTATCACGTTTCGGTGTAATTTAGTTATATTTTTTTTAATTTTAAGATTTATTTTTATAAAATAGAAATGATACAATAACTTTATTATATACGCTAATCATACTTCATGTAACAGATTCCTATCGGCAATAATATCCTTTGTCCTTCATCAGAGTATTAAAAACTAATAATAAGTAAACTTTTACCATATTTCTTACCATTATCCTCTCATATTCATTTATTATTTCTATATTGCCAAGCCCCCAAAGCCACCCATTTTTAATTCCATTCTCTCTTATATTCTCCCTTATTAATTATTTTGTTCCATCATCTTTTTACGAAACTTTTTATCACACCTAAATCTATTACAACCGTTGTGTGTTTTAAGAAACCACGTGATTTAAGCTGGTGGTAAAAATGAATGACAATGCGGGAGAGGAATAATGGTCTCTGTCCACCATGTTTCTCGCTACCTTCCAGACCCTGGGGAGGCTCCGGTGCAGGGAGGAAGAAAAATGGAACAATCCAGAATTAATGCAGGATTGCCGCTTCCTTTAAAACAACTAGAGAGGAAACTCAATCCAAACTTTACCTGCAATAGCGGTCATGTAAATACAGCGTCACTTTTAAATTCAGAAGATTAAAAACGAAAATTCAAAGAAAATCGCAAACACAAAAAAGTTTTCAAACTTTTCTTGTATGTTATTGATATTAAAATTGTAAACTGGCATTTGATTTTGCAGGTACACTTACTTAATTGAAATGGAGTGATTTTTTGTGAAATGAAGCCATTTTAAAATATACTTTACAAACTCAAGGAGAACAAAATATGAATATCTTTGTTTGTTTGTTTATTTATTTTATTGTTTATTTTATATTTGTTTTAATATAAGTTACTAATAACTGCCACACTAGATAAAACCTGTTATTTGGTTGTTTTCATTTGATAATTATGTAATAGTAACATATAACAATGGTAAAGTGGTAAAGGTGGAAGTATAAATTGCATTTTCATATACAAAGTTTACTTACTAATCGTTTATATCTAGAATCTATTCTTGCATTTTGGAGTGCTTCGATGATTGCACATCTTTCAACTGATCACCTTTTACTCTTTACACCACGTTATTAGATACATTTTAAACACTTTAAGTTAATTATACTAGAAATACTGCCTTTTAAAGACTCCAAAAATAATATCCATTCCTGTATATTTTTTTATCAACCTCAATGTATTAAATATTTTTTTGGAAATAGTAAATCCCGTAGTCTGATAAATTGACATCGAAAAACTAAAAAAAACTTTTTTTCTAAGCATCTCGGCTAAGTTTGTAAGTCAGCTGTGATTCACTTTTTTCATAGTTTGGGTTGTAGATAAGAACAATAATTTTAAAAGTCTCATAGGTATTTTAATAATAATTTGTAATATTGGTCCTTGAGAAAAAAATAGTCAAAATATACCTAATAGTTGAAACTACACGATTTTTGATTTTTTTACTCAATAGACTCTGACGTACGGATAGTAGAAAAATTTTCGCATATTTTCTGTTAGTACAAAGCATTTTTGCAAACTTCGATCTGGAGTGTACCTGATGTTTTTCAGGAATCTCGCCGGCACATTGTGCAAACTTTGCACCTCGGTAGTTTAGACTGTGATACTTTCTACTTAGAATTTCTTGTGAAAAAATATTTAATATCGTGATGGATATTAAATATCAAAGTCCCATATTTCCTGGGAAGAGCTTTCAAAAAGGCTTTTCTTGATAAAAAAATACGATGAACAAAATTTGAGCTCAAATCGTTCCTTAAGACTCTTGAAGTTTTGTTAATCCTTGGTCCCTGAATATACTTTCATACCTACCCCCAAACTGTGTTAAAGCCTCTTTGTGTGTACAGGCATCATTCTTTTTTTAGTATTTGCCATTCTACGTTGAAATTTCTGGCCGAGCATCCAACCAAGTTCCCATTTTTTTTGTGAAGCATCTCTGCTTGTGAATAAACACATTCAATAAAAAAAAATTCTTGAGTATATTTCATAGTATTTTCATATCAAAATATTCAAAATAGAAAAAATGTACAGAAGCTTATTTAGTTATATTTTTTTTATTATTCCAGGTAGAAAGAAAAATTCTTGGAGCCTTAGAAGGACTGTATAATAAGTATCCATGTTTAATGACTAATGGCGCCACAAATTCAATCCATGTACCATTGTTTCATGTTACGCCATTTTTTGAAAGTGGCCTGTCAAAATTTCCGACAGATTTATTTAGTAGTTTCATTTTGATAGCTGTTGAAAGTGTAGAAGTCTTGTTTCGTGTTTTTTTTTAATAGAGATGAGAACTCGGAATACGTGTCGCATCGATATCTTTACCATTTTCAAATAAAGTTGAATGCTTGAACTAACTTGCTGGTTACCACTAAATCACTAAGTGGGGTTCATAACCTCCTTTTTTGTAACCATGAGAAAAGAGTCATATCAAAAGGTCAGTTATTCGATTCCTTTCTTTGGATGGGAAGACGTGTGAGTAAATCAATGTGAAGTTATATATGCCATTTATAAGAACCGTGCACCTTTGAAGATTATTAACAGACGTCAGTCACCAAATTCCATCAATTTATGTACTTTCCTGGACAGATTAGATATTGGTTAGAATTCAAGGATTTTGATTTTTGATGAATTGCACCGAGGCTATCCGATTGTGGTGATCCAAAGATCAGAGAAATTGTTGATATTGTACGAATATACGGTAGAAACGCGTTATTTAATCAAAAACATGTATTTTTTTAAAGAACAGAACATCGACATTTTTTATCTTTACATCGATCAGTATTATTTCTTCAGTTCCTTTCCTCTTCCTTTTCTTGTGACTTATTCATTGAACGACGATGAGCTATCATTACTTTGTTTACAAATCTCTACAATTAAGTAACCAAACCATTACTCCAGGTTCAACAATGAAGTTCTCCTTCCATGTTTCGAAGCATTCTGACGTTTATCAAATAGTATAAACTTTATATGCAAAACCATTTAAAAGTTTACGATCGAAAATTGTCACATGTAAAATCGCTCCTAATTATTTCGCTCGCTGATTGCATACTTAATATGAAAATTGTCACGCGGTTTCAAGCTCTGTATAGCTATACCTTGGGCTGTTTCACGCTTTCTTCGTAATTTTCCTTTACACATCCGGACCATAATATTTTCATTTGTTTTTCTATTCATTTAACTAATGATGATTATTCCTTGTTCATTTTTGATAAAAATTTAATATCCTCTAAGATACCTTATCACCCTTTGAAATCCTTTATTTCTCCAGACTTTACTTCTCGATTTTCAGTAGGAGCTGCAATTCAGCAACGAGCTCAAGAAGGTATTTCTTGGTCATTATATTCTTCTCCTATATAAAATTCCTCACATCTTTGTGAAAATAAATAAAAAAATCTGCTTCTGTTATAAACTTATATTGTTTTTACAATATATAATTAAAAAAAAAACGATTAATGACAAAACGTTGCTACCAGCATCAATCTATATATTAACGAAAAACTACATAATTCTAAGTGACGTATTTTGTTTAATATTGTTTCTCTCATCTGATATTAGAATAAAACGTAGCTTTTATCTGAAATAATATAATAAATACGTGAATATTTAAAGTTTGCCTCTTGGCTGAATGCAAGATCATACGCGGGAGTTCACCGGAAATAAAAATTGAAAGCGGAAGTATAGAAACAGTCTCTTCAGGATGTCGGTTACATTTCATCCAAGTCAATGAGTTCGACTAAACTTACAAAAGTAGTGGTTTCGTTGTGCGAACCATATTGTGAACAAGAAAGTGAACAAGACTGTGTGAAAGGATTCTGTTTTTACTGTTTTGTTTATTTATTTGTTTGTGCCTGAGAGACGTACTTGAATTGTTAAAGAATACAGTTTACTATAAAATAATAATTCAAAACAAATAAGTAAAATTTTATTTAATTATAAAAATTAAATACACATTCTCACGCTCAATATTAATTTATCTTGATTTCTTATCTAAAAATCATTAATTTACATCAAATTTATTTAATTATATTATAAATATATTAAACCTTACTGGGAAGAGCAACTGTACCATATCTCATTAATTTTGTGAACAATGTTTATCTTGTAATTTCGTTGTATTGACAGTTTATAAGATTCTAAGAGAAGGCCGTCTGACACAGTAAACGATTTGTATGCATTGTTTTATTTATTTTTATATTGACTTTAACGACTTGGATGTATGGTTTTGTTTTCCAAATAAAGGTGGAATATTATGTCAACTGAAATTTAGTTATTGTGCAGTCAAATTTATCTGTTACTGATCTTTATGGTATTTCATACACATAAAAGCAATAAAAACGTCATCTTCTCTTGGTAAAATATGCTCTCATTTAAAGGCGTGTGGTGACTTTTGATCCGTCCGACAAACCGAAGAACATTTTTAGAGCATTCTTTATTCAGCCTCAATTATAATGCAGTCTATTTTTAAAAATAAAATACCTCTATTCTTACAATATTTTAAGTTATTTTCTCACACCGGTTCGATTCCCGGTGAGTTCACAACTAATCGATGTGATTTACTCAAGCCTGGGTATTTTGTAATGTATTTTGCTTCTGTAATTGGTTATCTTGGCCTATTGAACTGTAAAAAATAACAAGCAGTCATTGGGGACTGCCGACAGAAGTGAAAACTTAAAACTATGAAATGACAGTGTTTTTTTTTTAAATTTTCAAAGTCCAATTTGTAGTATCAAAAATTAAAATTTCATAATTTGTAAATTAAAATCAGTAAGAGACAGTAAAGCCATCACAAAAATTTCTAGAGACCAAAGTAGGTATATTTGTGGAAAAGATAATTCTTCTGCATGTTCATCAAATAATAGACTAATGGGAACATTACCTTCTCCAGGACCAATTCTTTAGTATATTTCGTGGCTCCACATTAATATTTGTTGCTGTGTTATTAAGCTTTCGTCAATTGGTAATCGTTCTGCTATATCATTGTCACCATCTTCATATTAGATAATTTCATGTTATACATGATCTTGGCCGTCTATATATACTATGTTATGGTAATAACAAATTTTCGACTATGGATTAGGTTAAAGCATAATTCCTTAAAATTTTTGAAATAAAACTTTAAAAAATGATAATGTGTGGATGTAATTACGGTGAAATTCTTGAACGTTACATTGTGTAAAGTTATCACTTTAGTCAGCTAATACAGCTCATAAACTCTTTAAAACCACCCTATAAAGACTTCCATATATTTCCCATAGCTTCATCTCTATGAGACTTTAATTTATCTTAATTAATAATTATCACTCTGTGGATAAAAATAAGTAATTATATTCTGATAATATTCAAATATAAATATTATTAAAGCATATATTTTATTTTATATTTCAATATGCTATTGATGTCTCGTTACTAAAGGTACTGCTAGAACAAATGTCTCTGGTACACTGCATATTTTTGTTTTCGTACATACATTTCGTTTTTTCGAATTTGCATTGAAATTTGATGTCTATGGCGATCTGGCAATATGTCCTATTTTTTTTAAAGTTTTTTGATCCCGAGATCATATTCACATCGCAGTTAAGAAAAAATAAGATATGACAAATTGCCAGATCATAATTTTTTTTTTTTAAATAATTTATTTATTGAAAATAAAATATATACCTATGTTACATGCTACAGTGAATATAACATTTTTTAAACACGTTTAACTATCCCCAGAAAAGTAAAACATGTGTTTGTATTTTATCATTCTTATGTATGAAGTTTATCATTCACGTTTCTTTTAGTCTCCGGATTAAGTGGCTCAGAAAAGCTCGGACAATTGAGGCTTAAAGTTCGCGGCACGTATCTTGCAGAAAGCTCGCGTTCTCGTTGACGGAGTGTTCCATACAAGTGAATCAAATAGAAATCGAAAGCGCGTTGCAATATGGCGGACGATAAATGCAATTCCCCTTTCCTACTGCACTCGACGCCGTTCTCGGCGCAGGATAGGCGGGTAGCTGCCCACAGCCGCAGCTTTCCAAACTTTACAGATAATAAATTATTTTATTTTTTTAATCAATTTTTTTCCAATTGGTTGAACATTGTAGATTGACATTTAAAAAAAATAAATTATTATTTTCTTCTTCAAATATAGCAAATTTATTTTGTGGTGACATAATTATAATCAGGTCCTTTTTGCAAATAGTCATCTTTTTAATTAATTTTCAAGTTAATTAGGTACTATATATTATCATTTTCCAAATATAACTTTTTAATATTTTGATCTATACTTCGATTTTTAAATTTTATTTTTGTTATCCCGACGAAGAAGCCATTGGCTTCGAAATATGTTAGATTTTTTCAATAAATAAGTGGTGTTTACAAAGTTAATTTATATAAATTATTTTTTTATTTGTTTGAAACTACTTATATTCATTTATTGCACCAACATGTTTCGGAATAAACTTTATAGCATGTAAAAGTAAACAATATCATTTATAATCAATTAAATTTAACTGCTATTCTAAAAAAATTTGCAATAATTTTTTGTAATCAACAACTTCAGCAATAATATTTAAAAATATATTTTTAAATAATTTAGGAAAGCAAAAAACAAAAGATATCATTCATTTTATATTTTGACATTTATAAAACAACCTGACGATGGAAAGGTTTTTCTGAAACATATTGGTGTAATTAATGAATACAAGTACCTACCTAAATTCAAATAAATAATAAAATCTTTTTTATTTTATTTATTTATAATATTTATAATAGTCATTATGAATATCATTAAGACTCCGATAGATGCATTTTAATACATATTTTATGTTATTTACTAAACATCACGCCGTTTCTCCGCGTGGGCAGACACGGAGGATAGAGCACCACACTCCTCTGTCCTGACACACAACTATCAACTCAACTTCATGTACCTTCAATTTCAAGCTTGATGATGATTGTTGAGGCTCCTCACAGAACCATTCTCCAGTATCTGATTAATCTGGTCATACCACATATTCTGTAGCCTCTCTTTCTGGTGCTTTCAACTATGCTTAGGTCACCTTACATTTTTTACGAACATCTGCATCCTTTACTTTATGTAATGGATGCAGATGGATGGATGGATTTATTTAGTTAATAATGCATAATATTATCATTAATTTATATTATGTAGTAAAACATTCATTTTTTATATAATTATTATATTTTTCTACTCTGTTGTGAGACGTATCTGGTAGATGATTGTATTTTTTTGTTATTTATAATATATACATTTTTGTGTTTTTGTTTTCTTTCTTTTTGGAATTTTTATATAGTTTGGGTTTTTCGTATTGTGAATATCAACAACATTAATAGGAACAACCGAATGAGTTGAAAAATGCAGGTTTTCAGGAGAGCAAAAACCAAATTTGGGAATTCCGCGCGTTTACAAAATACTCTTAATGCCTTAGTTTTATTTTTTGTAAGAACACGCTGAACCAAGTTGAAAAATGTCGTTTTTCTTGCCAATTTTTTCAAATAATGTTATAAATCATGTCATTTGACCTTTTTCAAAAAATTAAAAAAATGGTCGAATTTAATTTTGTTTTCTTCTTCTTTGCTTGATATGTATCTAAAAAACAACCTTGTTTGCTTAACTCCAACTCAATTTTATTGACTCATTTGGTTGTTCCTTTCGCCCACAAAATTATGACCTCACCTGGAACCCCCGCTGTAAAAAGTCAATAAGCTATGAGTGTTATTATATAAAAGCTACCTCATAAATAGATCTTTCGCTGACAGTTTTTAATTAATTAAAAAAATTAAAATTAATTAATATTTAAGATTGTTTTATTTTTCTCTTTAAAATTGTTCTTGAGGGGATGAAGAAAAATACTCAATAACAGTTGAACAAAATGAAAAATGTTGAAATTGTTGAGTATATCTGCGTTTGACAAAACAAGTACTTAGGATGTGCCGTTTATTTGTATTGCCATTGAGCGTGTGAAGCTGTTTGTCCGACTGCCGGAAGCAGAGACTGAAATACAAAAAAAAATCTCTGTAAACATACAACTTCGGAAATGGACCAAAATATCACAAACTAAAAGAATCCGCGTTGAAGTGTTAAAAAAATCAATGAATTTATCTACAAGCACAAATACTCTAATAAAATGCGGTGATATTTTTGAAGTATGTATTTAAAATAATTTTGAAAGAAGTGTTTGGAAAATAAATATTATCATGAGACATCGATTTTACAGCCCTGTAGACATTTTAAAGTAAATTTGAAAGTGCAAGTAGTGTTTCGAATACACGGAATTAATTGGAAACTTCTCAAAAACCAAGAGTACCTACATAAATTTTACTCAAGATGCGTGGCAGCAACAGTTGATTTTGACAGAATAGACGAGATCATAGAAAATAAATGCAGTGACAAAAAGCAATGAGGTCGCTCAGTGCTACCAGCGACAATAAATTAAGAGAGCATCTACCAATCAAAGTGTTTATTAGACATGCAAATATTCTGGAAAGACGAGTATAAAGTATTCCCCAGATAAGTGATTAGAAACGATTAATTTGAAATTACCTGATTTAATTAATAATAATTAATAAATATTAGTGCTCCGATTAAAATCGTATCCTTTTCTTTGGTAATAAATCAAAACTTTATTAATTGCGAAAATGCTATAAAGATTGAAGGAGCACTCATTCGCAAGCCTTTATTGAATTGCATTATTCATATTTTTTAATGAATCGGCAAAAGAAGCCAGTGTTATGCTCACTAGACTACAAGGGCCGCCTAATATAATCAATTACACTGATAAATATAGTATAATAAAAAATATTTCTTCTTTAACAATCTCATGGGACTAATATATCTGTGACCGCAGTGAATGGCATCTCATTTATTTGATGAGTAAAGGCTCCCTGTATCTGTCCTACTCATGTACTGCTACATGGCAAGCACGCAATGCCACAGTTCACCACAGCAATAGTGTAGCGTAGCAGAAATGGAGCAAGGCTGCCAACAAAAAACCTGTCCGTATAGTCCAAAATATAATTTCCAACCGTCAAAGCCAGCATTCGCCAAATTTTGTTTCGCGATCTTCATTAAAGCTTTATTTATTATTCAACCATATTTTCTGATTTGAGAAAGCTCAATTTAACTGTAAGTGATCTGCTGAAAGTGTTTAGCTATCTTTTGGCATTCCGTAAAGACTACAAATGATAAAAGATAAACTACAATTTACCAACGTTCCCTCTTATTTTTCTATTACGTGTGCTTACTATTAAACTCATCTGAGCAATATATTTTTTGCAAAAAAATGAACGATAATTGACAGTATAGTCTTAATTAGGAAGTAATTATCTAAAATTTCATTTCATAATATTCTTACACAATTTTGGTTCTCCATCCCATTAGAGTCCAATAGATCAATAATTTTTAAAAAAATAATCAATTATTGGTCAATTAAAACAAACCGAAAAACTGGTTTCGCATATTTTTATGTGCGGGGTTGGAAAAATATGTGCGGATAAATATGTATAAGTGTGCGGCAGCACACCCACACACCTTAGATGGAATATTTCCGGTGTTGTCACAATATTGGTTTTCGAAAATATGCGGAATATCATAAGTAGTCAATTTCTAATGACAGTACATCATGCACTAGCTTAATGCATTTTTCAATACGGCTTCATAGGCTGGAGATGCAAATCCAAAATAATTATCCTAAAACATCTGCATATATCATATAAAATGTAACTGAAAGTTATCTTCAAATTACCAACGAAAACATTCTCGATTGAATAATATTTTTAAGAGACGAGGGATTATGAATGACCTTTTATCTTTGTAAATAAATTTCAACATATATATCCAATAATAAAGAAGCAATATTAATAGCAACCCTAAGAAAAACTATTGAAATTGATATTAAAATGACAAAAATTCCAAAAACTTAAAGAACGAAATCTTATCAATTAGGAAACGAACTACACAGCTTGCCTCTCAAATATACATCAAATGTGTGCTTTTATAAAGCCTGTTGTTAGTAACATATTTCGCTGCAAATATACGGCCTTGTGGCCCGTTGTATTTTTTAAAAATTAAATATAAATAATAGTATATTCAAGACGCAAGTTAGTGTTGTAAATTAATGTACTAACAAAAATCATTCAACCTGATGCGAGGAATTGCGGTGGGGTGCAAATATTATGTCTGAGCCCTTTGTTCAACCCTTTGTTTAACCCTTTGAAGGCCCCAGACCCAGACCCACTCATTGCTGAGGTGACAGGCTTAATCGAATAATAGCCACGTTAGATGTCACTCACGCTAACGCTGTGTTACATTTTATAGTTATGTAAACAGGAACAGACTTGACAAAATGTTACGGTGATCTTGAGAGATGGTAGAGTCCATGTAACATTCACGGAACAAGGACCCCGACTGTGTTCAGAGTGGTGATATAACATTACGAATTTGACGAGTGATACTGACATAGCGCAAATTAACACAAAAATAATTTAATTATATTAAAGTTGAGTTTTGAGAAAATCTGCCGTATTTGTTCATCATCAAAGCCAATTTGTTGTTAAGTTTGTAGATAATGGTGTGGTTATTTTTTTTTTTAATATGTGAACATGGATATCTATCGCATCAAAGTAAGCTAAAAGCTTATGCTATGAAAAAAGGATTAACTTGCTGGTGTCTTGAAATAGGGCTCGAACCATCAACCACCAGATCACTAGGAGAACACAGATCACCAGATCACTAGGTGAGGTAGATCATGACCATTACGCCAACAAGCTACCCTACACCAAAAATTATTGACCTGAAACAACGTGTCCAAACGATCGCAATTGAGTTGATACATTACATTAACAAATATTGTGTTTATGTTAATATGAATTACTTTACTTCACTATTTTATTACAACTATTAATTCACATTTAAAAAAGTATACGATTCGATAGATAAAATTGTAACAGGAGTAAGTAGGTACATTTTAAATTTAACTATTGTAATTATTTTACAAAAATATAAATAACAAAAAAACAGACATTAAAGGAAGGTTGAAAATAATATCGTTAGACAGGCACATACAAAAAAGTTGTAAAATTAATAATTGCCCCTGTATATTTTATAATTTTTAGTTTAAGTTTACCCTAAAGAAAAAGCGGTGGTTCCAAAACCATTCGGTGTTACCAATATATAGTACTTTAAACGAAGTGAATTTTATATTAAATTTTATTACTTTTTAAAATTATTTAATAATTAACTAACGAACGAACTTCTATAATTATTTTCAAACGTTGGAATGATTATTTTCTAAAAATTTATTAGAATAAGATAATGATTAAATATTATTCAACATCATTTACTACGTGGAAATACTTGTAACCAAGAACAATTAATATTTCTCTTAGGATGGAAGATTATGAGTAGATGTATGCATTGCGTTTTCACCCCGTAATAACGTAATACTATTTTACTAAGCAGTACTTGCAGCAATTTCGATCGGCAAACAGCAAAGGGGTCTTAATTGGCTGTTTACTGACCATTCCAATTTAGAGTTGCATTTAGCCGTACGGTGGTTATTATCCCCTTAAATAACTGAATAAGTCGCTTAGGATCCGCGAAATAACCGCCTTGTGAAGCAGGAACAATCCGGTATACAACGTTATGCAATGCCAATCCTTTGATAATAATCCCTCAGAGATGTTTTGGTAGACGGATTACGTGGTATTATATAGTTGTGCAATCTCATTCCGCTTTAAGGAGTATTATACGTATTTTTATTTATTGTTATTGTTATTGTTATTGTAATGGCACAAATATCGTACAAAAACACCTAAATAGTGCAATTTTTAACGTATTATTGAAGGATGTCTAAGTATGGCCTAGGTGAAAAGTGTGTTTATTATTGTGATAATCTTTATACGGTGAGTGATTCGGGATTTCCCTGCAAGTCAGACTCGTAGGTATTAGGTAGGACAGTACTTGCAGTAACCTGTAAAAAATAACGAAACATTGGTACGCGTCTTTGCGAAGCCCTAGTATATATATATATATATATAATATATATATATATATAGTATAAATGGAAAAGCGGCCGTAGAAAGATGCATAGAGCGGCAGGTTCAGGTTTGCTGGCCCGGGGTTCAAGCCCCATCTCCAACTATTTAACCCTTGTGTTACTACCCGGGTATCTGGGTACCTAATTCAGATTTTAGAAAAATTCATTCATAATTATATCATAATTATGAATGAATTTTTCTAAAATCATAATTATATCATAATTATGAATGAATTTTTCTAAAATCATCATAATTAAATACATGCACTTGTTCCAATATTTTAGCATTCTTCTTCCGTAAAATATTGACATTTTTATTTTTATTATTATTCTTTTATTTTCTTATAATTTATTCCTTTCAAACATCCGATAAAAATATACTATTATTTGTAAAGTTTTAATATATCACTTTTATACGATTCGAAGCCCATTGCGGGGTCCATCGTGAGGGCAATTTGAAGAACATCGAAAAGGTTTTGCACACGGGGAATAATACTCCACAAAACATTAACCAGAAAAATAAACATTATTTTAAAGCATTAATCACAGTTTTATATTAACATATACCTAATAGCCAACTGGTTTCTAAAAAATCTTTTTTTTATCAGTTTACTTTACCTATACAAATTTAAAATAAGTGTGATGGAGTATAAAAAATTTGAAAATTACCTTTTACTGGAATACACACACAGAATATAAATTTGACTAACAACAATATTTTTGTAGTATTATAAATATTATACTTTACACTATTTATTGTCTTTTTTAAATCTAAATATAGTAAAAAAAGTAATATGTCATACATGTAAAAAGGCTTTACTACTAACTAATTATCTCAGATTTCGAAATTTAAGATTCTTATTCTTAAATTTGTAATCTGTTAATTGCATAGGTAGAAATAGTAAATGTGTGCTATTTATATCGAAATCTACCTTAAATGGAATAATAAGCACATAATTATTGAATTATTTTCATAGTTGTCAGGATGTCACAGTTTCTCTGAAATCTGTGAAACCTAAATCGTATTGAAAATCAAATATAATTATTTCGTTGTCGTCCATCTGTCCATCTGTCCGTCTGACCATCTGTCCGTCTGTCCGTCTGTCCGTCTGTCCGTCTGTCCGTCTGTCCGTCTGTCCGTAAGTCCGTCTGTCCGTCTCTCCGTCTGTCCGTCTGTCCGTCTGTCCGTCTGTCCGTCGGTCCGACTGTCTGTTCGTCCGTTAAATTAAACGGCGGGCCTCGGGCCAGCAAACCCGAACGGGCCGCTTAACGCATGTTACTACCGCTGCCTCTCCACCACCACCAAAAAGATACTTGTTTTATATAAATATATAAAAAAAAAATTTAATTAAAAAACAATGTTTAAATATTTTGACAGAATTCGTTATTACTATTTCACGGGTATTGGCTACAAATAAGTAAATACTTATTCTTTAGAAACGGGCATGTAAAAGTACCATAATATTTGAGGGGTTACAGATCGTAAGTTCTTAAAATCAACAACCACCTCAGTTTTCCTTTTATGTAATTTTATAAATAAATATTTAACTTTTAAATATAAACATTGCTATTTTTGCTTTGATGCTTTATTCTAAAATCGACATCAATTTTCATTGTAGTATGAGGTGGCCATTTTGTCACATCTCCTTGAGGGTTAAAGTGGATATTGATTGCCGCCTTTGCTTCTAAAAGTAATTTGGAAACATGATTCTGGAAGGGCGAGGTAATATATTTCCTATATATAATATCTTTCGTCAAAATTAGTTGTATCCAAAACATTTTTGATTTTTTTTGTATATTGTTGCTTTTGCGTACCCCTCATTTTTAGCCAACGCCACGGAAGTACGTTTCTGCGAAGAAGGTAATTTTCTGGTTTCACATATTGCGAATAATATTAAGTTTAATATTATTTTCCGAGCTGGCGCCCCGTAATTTAAAAGGAGCTTTTGTGTTTCGCTGCCCTTAGCGTCCGAATGGAGTGGCACTTTTACACCGAGTGCACTGTTAGTTGGCAGTTAATAACAATGGGGTCGGCCAGGTAAGGGCGGTCAGTCAGCGCGGCGGAGCGGGAGGGGGTTGCGGTTTCGAAAATGGAACCGGATATGAAGTCTGGATGTTTCGATCGCTGTATGTGAGCTTAATTAACCCGACCGTGGTAATACGATTTGAACATTAATTGCACTCGCTGGTGAATATTTTAATTACGTTTCATTAAAGGCGCGATGAAATTGATTTTTATTTGAAAAACGCTATATTATTACAAATTGTTTGCGGTTATATTAAAATTTACCAGTTTTAAACTTTAATAGATTAATAATAGTCAAAAATCTACCATAAAAAGTACATTTTTTAACGTGATTTTACAAAAATATTTAGGTAGAAACTTATTGTAATATAACATATTTCAACAAATTAAATTGTCTTGAAAAATAATAAAACACATGTGATATGTTTCTCTACAGTAATTGCATCCCAGGGTCTGCTGTATCATTAAAAAATAACAATATAACAATTTATTTATGTTCTTAATCTAAAACAAAATTAGACTGCGGTCTAGTGATTAGAACACTTGTATATTCATCCTGTAGTCGCTGGTTCAAGCCTATTTTTTTGTGATTTAATTTGAAAATAGTAATTAAATTAATTTGATACGTATTTTATGTAAATAGAAAAAATTTGTAAAATAATTACCTTATTATATTTAACTACACCAATTGTATAAACATTAAAAATAAATAATGTTAATCTCTTAAAACTAATCATGCATGACATGATATAAAGTAGCCGAGGCTTTAGTAGAATGCGAATATTTTCGCTGCATGACCTCGAAAAGTGGTTCATTGTTAAAATTCCGGTTACCTAATAATACATCTTATAAGTAAATTCGCAATGCACCAATTTTTGATAAGAAAATGAAGGTGGTCAAGCTTAATGCATGCTTACACTCTTAACAGGTGATTTTTTAATCTGCAAGCAGAATTTGTTAAAAATTTGACCATCGTGAAATTTAATATAAACCCGTCTTCAAAAGTTTATCAATAAGTACAATCTTACGTACACTGAAGAATCTCATTTAATATGTGGTGACTTTAAAAACATACAATTGAGTGAAGAGTTATTAGAATATTTTGAGTATGTCCTAATTTTTAATTGATTTTTGTCACAGGGACATCATTAATCAATCAATTTATTTATAGATGTATCAAAGAGACGAAATTATATTTTTTTATGGGAAAGTTGGTATAAAAGTCGTTCGGTGTACATTGGGCTTATGACCTATCGTGCGCCTGGCTTAAGTGATCACTTTACGCAGTGTACCGTTTGCCGTCTCCACCCATGATAGAATACCATGTCTACTTAATTTAATTTTGAAAGTTGTATATATTTAAATTATACGACAATGTTCAAAAAATAAAAAATAGTGATATCTGTGGTCATTTTAGGGGAATGAAAAAGCTTTGGTTACCGGCCGCGCTGAGGATTGTTGCAACACATATACGAAACATGCGATATAATTTAAATATATACAACTTCTAAAATTTAGTGATACGGTATTCTATCATGGGTGGAAATAGCGAACGTTAAATTGTGTAAAGTGATCACTTAAGCCAGCCGTACGATAGGTTGTAACACCCTATGTACACCCAAAGACTTCTAAACCTACTTTCCCATAAAAAATATAATTTCGTCTCTGTGAGACACTATACATATATTGATTGAAGAGTTATTATTTCACGTCTTTGTTCTGCAGTACAATAATATTTAATTAATAAAAAAAAAGTTAGTTTTCACCACTTTTGTAATGAAAAATATCAACATGTTTCAGAGCCCATGGCTCTTACGTCAGGATATAATTGTATACTAACAAATTCAATTCAAAAATCGATGTAACGAAGGGGCCATGGGCTCTGAAACATGTTGATATTTTTCAATACAAAAGTGGTAAAAACAAAGTTTATTTTTATTAATTATACTAATCATGTCACCATAAGATTATTTTGCTGTTTTTGAAGAAGAAAACAATGATATTTCTTCCTCGCAGAAGGACAATTAGATAAACCAATATTAGCATACAGAATTCGGATGCGAAGCCTTAAGTGTTACGTCATTTCAAGTTCTCGTTTCACCTCTTGAATGCAAAGGTAACACGTTACATGTAAATGTGTTACGCTGATGTCAGATAGAGTGAGAAAATTGCATTATCTCGTTTACGAACTCCGTCAAACTAAAGGGTGGTGCATGACATGCAGCAATGCCATATATAGATTTTTAAATTTATAATTTTCCTATAGTTACTCGTATACACATTTAATACAAAATCTTCTCTTTGACTTTGCACTGCAAATTACGATTTTAAAGCGTATTTTAACCCTTAAATCATTGAGGGATGACTCTGTATTCGGGCTTGGATATCTCATTTATCTTGTTAATCTATAACACGTTTCTTAACATTGTTACTAATTTCTTAAACCTTTGGCGGGCGCGGCGCTGCAAATTTTACAACGGCGGTGATTATTTTCGTACATATGAAAATTTTGCTAGTGTAGAATGTTCGCTTCTGCTTGTTCCCCTGCCTTACTCTTCTCCCGACCAATAAAACAAAATATGTAAGTCACTGTTGTACTTTTTATATCATTATGTGATAATTTTTGCTTATAAATTAACTTATTTTTTTGTTTTATGTGGTGTTTTATAGTTGCGGCTAGAAAATTAGGTTTAAGTGATATTACACATACTTTCCAAAAGTTTTCACAGGTAAATGATGATGAAAATTCTGATTCTGACTTTCTTGTAAGTGACTTAAGAGAATGTTAGGTACATTTACATTTTGGTTTAACATTTTTCTTGTACTTTTTATAGAAATATAATAATATCGTTGTCTGTCGTAACTTGCTGGAATGACAACTTTAGATATTAGAGTGTGACTTTACGCGGCTTATGTGGCTCGGTCACGCAAGGGTCGTTATTAATTATTATTTTATTCTATGGTTTTTCACGGGTGTACGATCAGTTAATGTTAAACTAGCTTATTTTAAACTAGTTTACGTTAAACGAAATTGATAGCTGTAACCCGTCAAAAATGGCGGTACTTTTACATGCCGGTTCCTAAAGAATATGTTTTCACTTATTTATAGCCGACGTCCACGAAATAGCATTAACAACTTTTATCGAAATATTTGAATTTCAAAACAAAATTAATTAATCACTTAGAAAATCCTATCCGGGACAGAAGAAAGACATACGTGGTTCGAATCCGGTAGCAGCCAAATATTTTTTCGTGGATTTGATTTTTCTGTATGTCTTTCTAATTGATTAATTAATTTGGTTTTAAATTTCACAGGACACTTTTCTGAAAAAAATGCAACTTCACAATAAGAATGTGTGTGAATAATATTTGATTTTTTTCCCCTGCCAGTTAATGGTCCTATTTTAAACCCTGACGATTGAGCATAAAACTGAACGCTATGCTGTCCTTTGATGACAATATCACTTAAGCAATGACATAATTAATATTATAAATAAAAAATATATACAAAATAAAATCAAAAATAAAATGAGAAAAATTTATTGTGGTAATGGGAACCGAACCTGAACCTCCTGAGTGAGAGCCAGGTATCAAAACATAATATTGGAAATGTCGCTGGTCTTGGTAAAAATATTTATAAAGCCAGTGTAATTAAAGATTTTTTACAAAATATATTGTCCGCCCTTTGATATTTTTTATACGTATAAACGGTTCGCGTCTTTGCTAAGTCCTATATGTATTGTATTTTTGACGGTTCATGCTGACTTGGCCGTAGCAACATCGTTAAGTTGCGGCCGGTTAGTGTTTGCTGGCTCGGAGTTCAAGCCCCATCTCCGGCTGATAAATTTAGTTTTTTTAGCCGTAAATTCGAACGAAAGTACGGACGTTATATGAATTTACGTACATACAGACGGACAAACAACTAAATTATTATAATTGAGATGTTTTCCCTTTTTCGTAATTATTTTAGCCATAGACATTTGCTTTTCCTTTTGTAATAATATTCTTAATTATTTTGTACTTTTTTAAGTATTCAATGATACAGCATTTCAAAATTACCATAATATTCGTATATAATCAGCTATAAAATCTTCATTTCTTCAAATTGTAAGGTAAGGAAATTCGTCTGCCTGAATTAATTATTCTCAGAATTAGAGGAAAACCAAATTGGCATGAGCCTGAGGATTATAACTGTGTGGCACTCAAAATATTCTCGGAAATTATTATTAATCGCAATGACGGGAAATATTTATTTAATTTTCCATTTCTCAGAAAAAATTCTCAAAAATGTACAATTTACATTAACAAAATGAGCAATTACTCAGAGTAAATACTGAAATTGAAATTGATAGTAATATTGAATTATGCTACAATATAAATATATAAAAATAATACGTGATTTTAAAAGTAGTAAAAATTGTAACGCGATCCTGCTCATGTGATTCCAAAAGAGCGCACCTATTTAAATTATATTTTTACAATTTTTTTCACTATCGTACAATTTTTTTTTCATTGCTCTAGCACTGTCAGTGTCATTCATGGTTTTATGATTGTCTGCGAGTAAAAAAAAATGGTACAAAAAAAATTCTATCTCTTACATATAGTATGGGGTACACAACCTACTATTATGCATTATCTTTGGTTAGTTTTCTGAATAAAAATTAAAATGCTTATTTTGGTTTGTATAAATGGTTTTCAATTGAATTTCAGTGAAATGCTTATTGCTCTAGTGGTGAAAGGTTTGCCTAGAAGTCAAAGGTTCATGTTTCATTCCAGGAAACTACCAGATTAGTCCCACGATCACCATACGTATAGATAAGTGTTAAGTTATGCTTAGTTTAAAAAAAAAAGTAAAATTAATTATGTCACATGTATTGCGTGTATGCTCATATTTCTTAAAATAAAATCAATATTTCGAAATATTCGTGATTAACTTTGTAGAATTTTATTGTAATTAACTATGACTAAAACCATACCACCCAAAATTGTACCCTTGAACAGTTAAAAACAAATAATAAACAAATTAATTCAGTTTTTAATAATGTAGGTAGATACTTTTCCTTACTAAAACTTCGCTCGATTCTTATCCACTAGAATAACAGCATAAAAATAAGGAAAAAAATTCTTTGCATTTCAAAAAGTTACAATTTCCTTCATTGTTGAATTCAACATTTTGTTTAGTGAAAACAAAAGTATGAATAAACAGTAAATTCATGAAATATATCATTCTTCTAGGATAACTTTTATATCTTCAATAACGGATGGCTAATAATTTTTATGATTTTTCAACATGAACAATTTTTCACTAATTGTCGAAGCTGTGTTAGGGCATGTGTGTAGTGTGTTGTAAAAATGTGTCATAATATGACTTGTGTAGATAAAAATAATATTAATATTTAAGATTATACCATTTTCAGCATGTTATAGACAGATAGATACAAAGATAATTGATATGTATATATATATAATATTCTTTTTATAAAAAAATAAAATTATATTTTTTGAAGAGCGGCTTACTCTCCAAATAACTTATAAGTCACTAAAACTCAAAACTATTTCTTTATTTAATTGTGAAACAGTTCCTTAATAATAAGTTAAACGATACAATATATAAATACAACCAAAAAATAAAACCATTTAAATGTTTTCTCTCATTATATATATATATATATATATATTAGGTCCTTACATATGAAATTGGCGTTTAGTATGGGAGGAACATAAAGCCGATTTTTTTTATTATAATATATTTATTTAATCAATGTATGTACCATTGCTATCTATGCACTTTTGCCATCTCATAGGTAGTTCATCGATCCCTTTACTAAAAAAACCATTCGGACGGGAATCAATAAAATCTTTGAAGGCGGTTTGGACTGCCCCATCGGAGTTGAATTTTTTCCTTTGCAAGAAGTTATCCAAATTTCGAAAAAAATGGTAATCTGTTGGGGCAAGGTCCGGAGAGTACGGTGGATGTCTTAGACATTCCAATTGAAGCTCCTCTAATTTGGTAGCCGTCTGTTGTGCAGTGTGTGGTCTAGCGTTATCATGAAGCAGCAGTGGCCTAGAGCGATTAACCAGCCTCGGTTGTTTAGCATCTAGCTTTTCCATCATGGTTTGCAGTTGCTGACAATAGACATCTGCCGTAATCGTCTGGCCAGATTTAAGAAAGCTGTAGTGAACGACACCAGCACTAGTCCACCAAACGCTCACAAGTAACTTTTTTGGAGTCAATTTTCGCTTGGGGCATGGTTTGGCTGGTTCGGCAGGGTTCAGCCATTGCGATGAGCGCTTCCGATTATCGTACAGGATCCACTTTTCATCACAGGTAATGATTCGATTTAAAATTCCTTCATTATTGTGCCGGTTGAGTAATGCAACGCAGCAGTCAACGCGCGTTTGTTGATTTGCTTCACTCAATTCGTGAGGTACCCACCTTTCAAGCTTTTTCACCTTACCAATTTGCTTCAAGTGGATTAAAACAGTTTTATCACTAACACCGCAGCCTGCAGCTAACTCGGATGTGGTTTGCGATGGATCCGCTTCCACAATAGCCTTCAATTCTTCATTATCAACTTTGGTCCCCGGCCGTCCACGGGGCTTCTTCTGCAGGTAGAAATTTCAGAATGAAAACGTTGGAACCAAAAACGCACTGTGTTTTCTTTTGCGGCACCGTCGCCATACACATCATTAATCCTTCGAGCCGATCCTGCAGCACAGGTGCCACGGTGGAACTCGTACTCGTAAATAACGCGATATTTCAAGTTTTTCATTTTGTAAACTGAGTGACGCAAAGAAAAAAACAATTGAGGAAAAAACAAATGAATCATAATTTTCAAAACACAAATACATGAGTAAATAGCTGTATAAATTTGGATTTGGAATTCCTAACCAAAGAGAAGATATTTGAGATCAAATTTGCCAGTACGGCAAAACGCCAATTTCATATGTAAGGACCTAATATATATATATTTTGTTACATATATATATAATATATATATATATATATATATATATATATATATATATATATATATACTATATTAGAATGATGAAAAATAAACTTATGCTGTGTTAAACAAAATGAAAGACGAGAACCCCGAAATCTCGGCCAGAAAACGGTGTTCGCATCTCTATTTTTCTTTTTAATACATAAATGAAAAAATATTTCAGAGGAAACATTCAAAAAACATAAAAGGATTTTTAAAAAGGGATAATTTTTTTTATTCTTTATTTATTTAGGCATATACACCGAGTACAGTGTTATATACATACTTTGACATTTTATTTATTTAACTTCTCAGTAAATTAAATATTGTTTTTAGTTTTATGTAAAATATTTTCACTGTATCCTTAACTGTACCGACGTGTATAATAAACGAGTAGGGTAAATAATAAAAACAAATAAAAAATAGTTATAATAAACAAATGACAATAATAATAATGAATATAAATGCTGAGGTCTCTACACGAATAACATATTTTTCATTACCATCTTTGCAAACACTGTAAATAAATATTTAACTTGAAAATCCTGCACCCTTTGAGAGTCCTTACAGTTAAAACATGCCACTGTTTACACTCGAGCTCCTTAATTAGCATGGTCTTTATTGGAGTAATATTGCTACATCCAATACGGGCACTAATAATATTGTATCAATAGTCATGACAAACAACTCGCTACGCCATCGTTTGAAGCTTCTCATTATGCCCGTGTCTACAACAGAGCAAGACAGGGCTTCCAAAGCTTTAATAACGGTATATCGGTAACCAAGTTTAAAAACAAAACGTTATACCGGTATTATTATCATAATCGGAATGGCGAAAAACTTTAGTAGGATGCACACATGAAAATTTTTGGTCAAAATATATTTGTTTACTTACTTACCATCATACCATTTTCCCGTGAGTGTAGGCAGAGAGGATAAAGCATCACGCCCTTCTGTCCTGACACAAACTTGTGGTTAGGACTCTCGTCTCGTGATCCAAAGGTTCGTATCTCACTCCAGACCAGCAAATTAGTCATATTTTCATAGCACAAGCGTTTAGCTTAATTTGAAAATAGTAAGAATATTTATGTCAAGTATTCCGTGTTCGCATCTCTATTTTAAAAAATCGGAAAGTCAAAGAAACTGGTAAAAAATGTTTATTTCAAACACCGCTATTTTGCGAAAAAAAAATTGACCTCCGAAGTTCGGACATTAGTGGCTTTTTTTTTTGCTTAAGAATCAATCTTTTTTTATTCAAAATTACTAGGAGGGCTGAAATTTTGTCAACCAAGGCGCGTTATTTTTTTGAGACCTAATTTATCAACCTGTAACTTTTTGAAATTGATTTTTTTCATTAGATTTTTTTGTGTTCTTCGAACATTAATTAAAATCTGGTAAAATAATGGATTGTTAAAATATTGTTGGGTTTTTTTAATGCACTTGAAAAAGTAACTTAAATTTACGCCTCTAGGCAAGAATACCCCTTTAATCGGAAATCGGTAATATGGTGGAATTTTTATTGTTATTCCTGATACTGAAAGCCCTGAGCCTAGCACATTGTATGCTGTGTACAAATAATGCACACAGCTGTGGAGGACACAGCACTAGTCAAAGAGCCAAAGGTATTTGAAAGCATTTCAAATTTACGTATGTAGGTATATGGTACACTTAATGTATACAGTGAAACAGGTGGTTTCCGGAAAACTTATAGTATGCATTCTACGTGGTTTTTAAAAAAAAATTATAATATATTATTAGTTTTGATTACCCCTGCGCAAGTATATTATGTTTTTTCCTTATTAATATAATACTTACATTTTCTTCATATATTTTTGTATATTTCATTATAATGATATGATTTTATTTTTATTTAGTGATGTGACGTCTGCATAACGCTGATTTTTTTCTATTTTCTGATAATTTATTTACTACTTTATTTCTTTGTAATATAAATAATAAAAGATTTGTGTATTTTTTTAATTTCATTTTGAATTCGTATTTCGTAAATACAAATGAATAATTTATAATTCAATTATTAGAAATAAATCGTTTTCATTTCTTGTGCTATGTCCCAGAATACCTGTGTTATATATTATCTTATTTTAAACGTATTTTTACATTCTATCATTCAAAATGTTGTATCTGGAAACCATTGTTTAAGCTTCAATCTTTTATTTTCGGTGATTCATTTAAATCTGTTAAGATTTTACCTATGCCTATTTTTCTTAAGAATGATTTTCATCGATTTGTTTACTTGAATATTAGGAAAACCTAACATTTAACATTTTTATATTGCTAATGTTAAGTTTCTACGATATGAATGAGAACACAGAGCGTTACATGTATATATCAACACTTACATAAAAGTCTATTCGTATTTACATGATTTTAAAATAAACTAGGTCTATTTCGTCGCTGTGTACTATTCGCAATAAACAGCTATACAAATCATCCTTACTTCGTCCCCAGTAACAAGAAATAAGGAAATACGGGTGAAAACTCACATACTGGTTTGAAAATGGACATCCTATATTATCATTTTTTGAGCTATATGGTTGCACCATAATCATATAAGATGTCATTTATTTCTGCTAACAGAGTGTTTGATTTGGTTCAAACAAGTATCGATTTCCGAATCTCCATAGAATATTAAAGCGCTAGGGTCTAAATAATACCGAATATGGAATAAAGTGAATATAATTAATACTCAGAATTTTACAATGCACGATTGAACCAAAATCGTACCCTTGTTCAATTTGTAAGAGTTCAAAATGAACTAAATCACAAAAAAAAAACTGTCAGATGCACAATAGGTAAGAGAAATGGAACAGTACCTAGTCGGAACGCTTGAAAAATTTTTGATAGATATCATGTAGGTACCTTTATTATGATTGCGAATAAAACACTTGATAGCTTTAAAATTTAACCAAATCGTTTAATATTATTTAATGTGTTGAAATATTGAATAAATATTATTTAATATTCGAGTCTTTAAGATGAAACACATCTTTATTTATATTATCTTACGTAAATTTTATTTTTTCTACAGGTAAGCATATTTTTGATGTTACATTTGTAGGTTAGAATACAAATGGTTGGGAATATGTCAAAGTCGAACACCTACATGGTAACGTATCATCTATATTATTATTATGCTTAAAACGCAGTATGCAATGCGTGGTCTACCACACCAGGTTCAAAAACTAACTCATTCGTATGGAAAACAGCAAGCAATGGACGATAGATAATCTGAATGAATGGATATCCACCGCATTCCTAGGACCAATTCATGAGCGAATGCTCCCCTATCGGTTCTACTCGTAAGTCATCAGGTAGACAATTTTTTCACTTTCCATTCAGCACCGTGTAAAGGGCGACGCCACAAGGTTCGGTACGCAAAGGTTCATTTACTGTTTCTTTTCTAGAACTTGATAAATCACACACCTATAGCTGCGCAGTAGCCATTATTAGTGTCGGTGGCTAGTGGGTAAAGTAAATAAAATCAGACTGAGATGGGATGGCCACGTTGTGAGCTCTTAAGGATTCTCCAAAAGATCTTTGAACCTGACATATCAATCACCCGCTCAATAATGAAATAGGGATATCCAAACAGCTATGGACCTAGGTAGTCCGCTGTCCTGGCACATCACTTTTGTTTCATCCACTTTCATATAACTTCCACACGCCATTCGATTGTTGAAGCTTCAACGGAATCATCTTACAATATTTGACTTATCTGGTCGTGCCAGGTCTTCCGTCAAACCATATTTTCTTTGTTTCATATATTACGCTACAGACAGCTTTACATTTAGTTCTTTAATTCTTCACTTTATCGTAAAAAAAAATTAAATACATTATACTTATAAGCTAATTCAAGGTCAGTAAGTAAGACTATTAAGATAAAATATTTTATATACAATTTTGATAATATTCAAGTGTATTACGTAGATTAGCGAAAACAACGATAGCATGTAAACAAGAAATGTTCTAACAATTCCAATAACAGCTCACTGGCAGTACGGCGCGAGTAATACAAGCAACTATGGAAATGGGATTCCCAGACATTTTCCTCATGAATATTTAAACTCGGGTCCGGTCGGGATGCGAACAAAATTCCTACTGCATTTTTGGCTGCAGTCTCTATTGGACAGGCTCGGGCTTCCCAGGCCAGCGTTCTCAGAATTTCCGAATTTTCCACGTGGGGTCTAAACAATATTTGAACTATTTTAAACGTAACAATTTTATACAACTTTGTGTCAGAATTACAGGCATATTTTATTGTTTCAAGTGGTTTTTAAAAATGTTTGTATTTAAAGTAATATATCACTGGAGGCATCGTAAGCTACCAGTGTATGAATAATTCAAATATATGTCACCGATTATGAAATCGAAAAGAACTGCACATAAACGAAGGACAGAATAAATCGAATATATACAAAAAGATTCGAGAGAGAACGTTTCCTATAATCAATCAGTTCAACCTAGTTTCAATCTTATTTACCAATATAATTTTGGAAATTTTTTTTTTTTTTTATTCAGCTTGGCGACTGACAATATCATGAAAATTATTTGGGTTGTGAAATATTATAAAGTAATATACGAAAATTCACAACGACAATTCAGTGTTATGAATTCTTCAAAAGAATTTGTTCCGTTTACAATAATTTAACAGTAAACTTTATATTTTTCTCTCAAAATCATCCCTTGGATCACTAATTTTTCATGTTTATTTAATTTTTCCGACTGGATCACCGATGTATGTAGTATATAAATATTTTTTAAAAAGTTTTCACAGTTCATCATACTATACTACTTACTTTTTACTTAATTGTGTACACATTTTATTATATAATTCTTTAGAATATTTTTTTAGTGATAGATAGTTTGAAAATTTAATGTTATTTATACTGCATCCTGTTATTATCTTAAAGCTTAAAATTTTCCATTATTTTACTCTTTACTATATTCATTTTTAAATATTTGGCTTATTATTAGTTTATTTTATTTTTATTTATATTTATTATATGTAGATTTATATTTAATTTGTTTTATTTTAATTAATACAAATTGTTATATTCATTGTTAAAAATATGTACTTTTCCTGATTCTCAAAATAAAATAAAAAGTTCTCTCGAAAAAAATATTTTACTGTTGTTTATTTGTCTCAAATAATTGCATTATGACTATCGCATATTACTTTTTTTTTCTTCTTATATATAGGTAAACAGTATGTACTTCTTTCTATTTAATACATAATGATGCTTTTCTCCTATTCACGAGTTTATATTACTCATGTAGAAGAGATTTTTTTAGTGATCCTCGTATTCCATATTTATCCTTCACCTTCAGTAAAATCTCTTGTTCCAGTGTGTCGAATGTTTTTTGAAATCTATAAATATTATTTCTACTTTCTTAGCAATCAAATAATTCGCAAAATATTTTTGAGTATGTCCAGATCTTTGTACAAACTGGTATTGTACTTTCAATGCATCGTGTCGTGGTTTTTCGCCTCAATGTGGTCTATGCAATTTTAGAAGGTTTTTCTTTTTATAATTTCGTCTCCCGTTACGTCTGGCTTAAAGTGTTAGATTCCATTCTCATAAACCATATTTGGTTTCCATTTTTTAATCTATTGTTTTTGTTAAGGCGCTTAATAAAAATAAACATTTGGATATAGGTACGTTAGTTTTGAGTTTTATTTTTTCATTATTTCATTTTGAGTATATCTACGGGTATGATGAAAATAAATTTCATACAGGGAAATAAGCTGTAGTTAATTTTTAAATTGACATAGTGGCCCGAAGAAAAAAAAGGTTGAGTACCACTGCTCTAGTTGATTAAATAATTAGTTTTGGCAGTGATAATATCAGACGAAAAATTTATTTTCTTCGAAATTTTCGTGATTAACTTTGTGGAAGTTCATTGTAAATAACTATGAATAGAACACAACGTTGTTTACTTCACACAATGACAGTTTAATTAAATAAATTAATTAAAACGTTTTCGATGCTTACTGCATCATCTTCAGTAATATACAGTGTATATGACATGATTACTACTATACTTTAGCTAATAAATAAAAGAGGAAATACATTTTAAAAACAATACAAAATATATTTACGTATGAGAATTGTATAAATAGTATGCAGATGCCTACTTATATTCTAAAATATCGAAAATAATATGCGATACGATACATATGTTTTCATAAAATACTGTATGTTTTATGGGGTAATGAATGGCATTTTTATTGATAAAGACAAAGCCCTCTGATTTTGTGAAAAAGCCTTCCACAAATATCGCCGTGATGTAAGGGTTAATCTTGAATTTTCCACTGGACCCTAAATGTACGGACTCGCTCTATTTGCATAAGTCCCCCAAATGTAGGAAAACCAAAGCTTTTAACCTCATTACGGCAATTGTGAGAATGTATAATCCTGCCCGCGTGAAAGGCTCTATATTTTACGGCCCTGTTCGTTATTTGTGTGAGTTATTCCGTATTGTCTCACTTAAGCACTCATAAAATGGGAGCACGTTGGTTAATGTAATAACGTACTTGACATAATTAGGTAAATCACTAGGAATAATAATTTTAGACATAAACCCTTAATTTCACTTAAACAGTCGGAAAGCGTAAAAATCAATCTTTTCCTAAAATTAATGTAAGCACACCACCGAGACACCAACGCAATAAAAATATCATTATACTTCATTTAAGTCAGAAATAAGCATATTCCAAATTAAATGTTTCTTAAATTCAGGCATGCTGTAGCGAAAGGAGTCAATATTTTTAAAATAATTACACGTGAATCTACTGTTATTCGTGAAACTGAAGGGTTTATTAATAAAAGAAAAAATAAAATATTCCATGATTATTATTTTAATACGTAAATTCGATTTGGGATTAATTAAGGAACTTTATCTTCATCTAAAGAAAGGAAGAAAAGGCTTGCATTCATAATGCCTGCTAAAAGTTACATTTATAGCTCAACATTGCCAAATACAAACGTATGTCCATAGAATGTATTCTACAATATTTTTCTCGTTTGTCTCGAAATTTAACTAAAATACACAGGATTTCCCCTTAACAAACGGCCGGGCTTGCGACTCGTCGAGAAATTACGGTAAAATAATTATTTTCTACATAAGTGGACGGAGAGAATATTATTTTTTCATAAATTTAAGAAAAATACACAAACAATATGAACAAATATTTGTTTATTTTTATCGTGAGAGATTTTTCAATCATTTAAATACATGATAAATAAATGTTTTCATACATTTTTGGACATGACTATCTTAAGAAAACTCCTCGAAAGTCTACTATTTTGAACCGGGGCAAGTGAGTGGCTATACGGCATTGTATCATCGAATAAGATGGGATTATAATATTGAGACGCGAGAAAATTTGACTTTCACGACTGATTGACAATCTGTGAAGAACGATGATAGTGGTGAAAACTACTTGAGAAGGAGACAGCCCTTCTCGGAACTATAGTATATATGATATAATAACTCTAGGTATTATTACGCAGTTAAGTGTAAATTAAAATTATAGTTTTGCACCATAAAGTATTCACCATATCAATGAATAGAATAACAAATTATTATATTTTATACAAAATCAATAATTATTATATTTCATACAAAACCCATAAAAATACTTAAATATTTTGTGAATGCAAAATCATAATGCAAATCACATTATGATTTTGCAATTTTAATTCAAAATTTATTCGCGATACTATCGGATTCCAACTCACATGAAGATGCGACCTATCAGTACGGCATTGCCTTTCTGGAGATCAGCACCTTGGGGCGTTGTGCATTCGGGTTCGAATTGGCCAAGAAGCTGACGAAGGTAGATTCACAGTGCTTACTTTGTTACGTGGTTTACATAGGTTCAGGTGTAAAAAATGCAGCAAGGAATCTTGGAGAAATGTAAGTGTATGAAAGTACATATATCTGAAAATGATAAGATTTTTATAACAAGCAGTTTTTATGATATGTGCTAAAAAAGTGTTTAATCTGATGATGATCATTTAATCACAAAACAATAATAATTTCTGACTTTTTTTATCTTTTTAATAAATTATCTTGTTTTGTAAAAATACTAGCTGTGCTCGCGCGGCTTCGCACGCATAGATTTTTAGTACACTGTTTGGATCGTCATAGAATTTTCGCGAACCTTCTAGAACATTCTCCTTCCAGAACTTTCAAGAAATTTATCGAATGTACAGGAATCTTCTAGACACACCGACGCATTCCGCCACTCAGATTGGAACCTAATAGAACTTTCAAGAACTTTCTAGAACCTTCTCTTTCCAGACTCACTGACACAGTCGGCGCGCCTATTTTGAAACAATCTGAAGCATTCGCGGCCTTCCCATAACAAAACAATGTGCTAGAAAGCACATTTTCATCGGGTGACGAAAATGTGGGTACTCCCACCAACGCACAGCCATCTCCACCAAACTCGCACATTTTCGATGTGACACCAAGGGATATCCACCACCATAACCACCGGTGGGTGGTTGTGGCTGGTTGTGGAGAAAACTTGGCGGATAAGGAAACACGGGTTTCTTTTTATATTTATTTATTTATTTATTTAAAAATCCTTGTTTACAAATAAGATACTTAATACTAATTTAACAATAGAACATAAGATAAAACATAAGATAATTTACACATTTTTTTGTTTTGTTTAATTTGTGGATTATGCCACTCTACTAGGCTAGGCCTGTCCCTATTATTGTAAATTGGTTGTGAGTATAGTAAACTTAATTTCTATTTATAAGTAACCTTAATTTCTAATTAATCAATATTCAGTTATTCATGTCGTTCATTTCTATTTACTCAATATTTATGTCGATTGAGATGATCATTTTCGTGAGGTGGTATTCAGGGTGGGAAAACTTTGACAGATCCTTGTTTCAGTAAATGTCAATATCACTGATCTTGAATGAAAATTTATTTACTAAATATGACATATTCATGCTGTGTTTGTTAAAAAAATACACATGTGTCTGTGAAAAAATAAAGATGCATAAATATTCAAAATAAAATTTAATAAGTTTAAAGTCATTGCGTTGTAATGTTTTTTATTGGTTCATCGGTTCTTAGAATCTAAAAGCGAAAAAATGTTTTGTATTTAAAAAATAAAGTGTTATTTTAATGACTTGCCGTGAAGTGAAGAATAGACGTCTAAAACAGGTGAACAGTTTCAAGTACCTCGGTGTAATAACATCTCAGGATGGAAAGCAAGACAGTGAATTAAATAGGAGAATATGAGCTAGGTAGCTCTAACCAAGCTAGGTAGCTCAAACCCTGTATTATCCCCTTAATTAGAAAAGCGGAGATTAGCCATCGAGAAAAGTTGGCGGTATTCAAATCAGTTTTCAGGCCAACCCTAGTATGCGGCCACGAGAACTGGATCTTGATCAAAAGAATCCGCACCAGACTACAGGCCACCGAGATGATATTTATACGAGGAATAATAGGAGTTACCAGAAGGAACAGAATCAGAAACACTCAAATAAGATAATGTCTCGAAGTAGAACCCTTATTGACGTTTATCAAGAAACCACAGTTACGGTGGCTGTGAAATATCTTGCGGATGCCGGCAGAAAGACTGCCAAAGCGGATACTCCAGGCAAGACCAGAAAGGCAGAAGACCAGGGGGCCGTCCTAGGATGAGTTGGCGGAAAAGTTGGAGGACTGCAGCGAAGCGAGGATGCAACTAAATTGTGCTGACGTGGAGAACGAGGCTCAAGATTGGAAAAGTTGGAACCTTCTTTGTGGTGCAGGGATCCCGATTCATTAGGATAATGGGTGGAAAAAGAAGAAGAAAATTTCGTTTGACTGATCTTGTATTTTTGGTTCATATTATTTTATTTTACGTTTTATTTTATCTCGAAGGTTATCTGCTTTCAACCATTCATCCTTCTATATTTAACAAACGAGTCGTGTTTCAATGAATAAATTTGGATCTGTAAAGTGGCGTCAAGGAAATTTCACAATATGCAGTCAATCAAGACTCGCAGTGGTCTTTCTATGTCACGGCTACATCTGCAGTATTAAATGTTTCCTGGAGCAGCACTCGGTGAAGAAATAAATTTGAATAGAGGGAAAATATACTTCAAGGGCAACGATGACTCGTGCTGCAAGTGTCGTATAATACATTTGCAGCACACTGGATGGTGGTTATATCGATTACTCTCTTGCTGCACAGATGTTGAATGCATAACCTTCACCGTATCAAGGTTAACTACTTTTCCTTTGTTTTAATACGGATATCGTTTAATATACATTTGTAATATGTGGATTATACAGAGATCCAAAGAGAGTATACCCTGTTCCATTTTACTGAAATTTTCTTATTGTAAACGAATATTTTATAAATTTACACAAATAATGAACAACTTATTTCTGTATGTCAGCCTGAGTAACCAATTTCATTTGAAAATATGAAGATTCAGTTGTGCGAATAATTATGAAATTTTTTAAGTCGAATTGCACAATAATTACTTCGATACGGAATCGATAATTTTTATTTTTGAGCTTACAATTGTATCCTGACGAAGGGCCATCGGCTCTGAAACATGTAGATATTTTTCAATACAAAAGTGGTGAAAACAAAGTTGATTTTTATTAATCATGTTAATAATGTCGCCACAAAATTATTTTGCTCATTTTGAAGAAGATAATTTATTACTCGTATGTTACAATAAACTTTTTTTATTGTTTATTATGAATAATTTATAAACACATATATTTTTACATGCTTCTTGCAAAATTTTATATGCAATTTGAACGCTGTTTCAATGGGATGATATATTTATTTTCATAGGCATGAAAAGCTCATACACACAAAAAGTTTCATTGTTTTATTTAATAGTTGAGTGGGATTCACAGGCGTAATTGAAAATATGTATTAATAAAAATTCCTGACGTAACATATAAAATACCGCAAAATCATAGTAAGTATCTAAATTAAAAATATTTCCTGTTATTATGAGATTAAAGCGTGCCATTTTATTCCTAATGCTTTAATAAAAATTGAGTTTCAAGGTTTTATTTTTATACTTACATAGATTTATTTTTGTTAAAATTCTTTTTCTACTTCGGATAAATTTATATGAACCACATCTAAGCAATATTTTGTTATATGTTTTTCATATTATTGGTCCACCTATGTCTGTCATGATCTTTCCCTCGATCTTGATCCTATTAACATCTACCCGATGGCTTTGTACGTGTTGCGGTATATCCTATAATCTTGTTTTCCTTTAAGAAATAGTGGAATACCGTTCCCGAAAGTCTATAAGTTCGGGGCGCTAGCTATATATGACGCGTCACCAGGTGGCAAGGAAGATAATTGTGTGCGAGCGAAGCGACATAATTTTTGGGTGCGAATATTCTAGAGAGTTCTGATACATAAAAATGCCAAGCAAATCATTAACAAAAGAGTTATACTTAAAGGCGGACATGTGGCAATATTCTTATTTTCAGTTGAAATGGACTTTTTTTAGAAATTTATCGATGCGGATGATTTCAAGATGTCCGTTCCGTTTCTTAGCTTCAAACTCGTTTTCCCCTTATAATACAAGTAGAAACGTTACGTGTATGTGGGTGCATATGTGAATATCCATATTCCCATACTTGGTAGAGGGAATAAATACAATTCCAGAAGCGTCCCAACGGGCGGTCTTGGTGGGACGCCGATGTGCAAAATAGTATCGAACAGACATCAGGGAAGGGCGAGCAAAACAGACGAACTGTATTTAATAATTTAAAATAAAATAGTATTAAATAAATAAATTAAAGGTTCATATCACAGTGCCTTTAAGAGACCCCCGTGACGAGTGGGCACTGTCCTGAAGACGCTGTGAAACGTTGAGAATCGAATCTCTACGGCATCTATACGGCATTGTTTCTATACCTTAATAAATTAATATTATCATTCAATGAATGAACGTTGCGGGTAATAATTTAAGACAATCTTTTAATTAAGTTTATTAATATGTGAATAATAAAATAATATTTTTTCTTAATAAATAAAATGGAATGTCAAAAAAAAGGTAATTGTAAATTTGTTTTATGATGGGGATCAGAGAGGGAGTTTTATGTTGTAAGTCTTGGAGTAGAGAATTTAATGATCGAACGGAGAATTTATATCGGTTTGTAGCAGAATGTATATTGTGAGTATCTCGTATTTATTTGTCTATAAAAATTTCCTAAATCTTTTAAAAAGTGCGATACATGGTTTGGCCATCACCAATGTATTATAATATATGATATAACTATTATCACCATAAAATTAAATAATTTTAATCCATACTTTTGAAAAGGTTACTTTAAACATATGACATAATATATAAAATTTATTACATTCAGTACCAACTTCGAAGTCATATTATAAAAAAATATATTTATATTAAATATTGAAGTTGAAGGATTTTTCAGTGAAAATACGTTTTGAACGGTTACAGATTGCATATGACGTCGCAACTAGGTATATTAAATACCCCTGCTGAGAAAATTGCAAAGTAATGTTTGTTATATGTTACACAGCGGGATTTCAAGGTTCTGGGTCAAGGTCGCAGTTGATTGAAGAAGCGATCCGATGGTGTGAGAAACGGAAACAGATGTGGACTTGTTGAAACAGTCTGTCGTCGTGGATCGTCTGCAGAACTAATATAAATATATGTGTCGTAATATAAATATTTACAGTTCGTTTCCGGAGTGATATTGCATATTGAATTACGTCTTCATATGTCTCATTTAACCCGTTCTTTTCCAAATTGTTCCCTAGTGATATAAAAAATATTTATATTATATTTAACAAGAAAACACTTCGTATAAATCACTAATTATTTCTTAAGTTATCAATTTGTTTCGAGGCCAATGGTTTCTTTATCAGAATCGTGCATTATCGCGAAACTACAAATGTATACAAAAAGTAAATAAATAAATAAACAAAAATTATATGTATAGACATTTACAAATATAAAATATACATATTTTTGAGATGAATGACTAATTAAGAATTAATGTAAGACCAAATTTAAAAGGTAACTCTTTGCAAAAAGGACCTAAACACTCTTCTGAATTTTCTAATAATCTTTTGGAAAAAAATCATATTTTTTGTACTAATATTGTTTGAAAATTTAACATACAAATAATAAATGATTACAATTCAATAAATTAGGTTTTTGAATTAAGGTTGATTGAATAAACGAATTTGAGATTTGAAATTTAAGAAATCAGAAAAAGTGTTCGTACCAAATTAAATATGATAAATATTCATTTTTTATTGCACCTTAGCTACCTTTTAAAATTGCTTTTATATTTATTTCCAATCAGTGTAGATTTATGGAAATAAAAAAATATCCATTGGAAATACAAAGTATTTCTGTGGGGCTAAGATAATTTTTTAAAAAGAGCAAAATGATTTTGTGGTGTTGTTATTAATATAATTAATAAAATTGTACTCTGTTTGCACTACTTATGTATACATATATATATATACATACCTAATTGGTGAAAACAAAGTACAATTTTATTAATTATTTTAATAACCTCATTTTCTTAAATTATGTGGACTAAGACACCTAATTTCCTAGTTTTTATGAATACAAGAACTTGCTGCATCATGATTTAATGAAGATACGAATTTCATGCACTGTGTTTATATAAAATAGAGCTTTTAGAATGAAAGCTCAAGGGTAAGGTTAACCCTTATTTACAACGGATCGGTTGTAATATTTCAAGGCAACAACAATGAGCTCGCCGGTATGAAGAGCTTTTATCTAAACATCAGTAATAACACAAAAGCTCACATGTAGCAGCGATGACGGCGCTCGTGTGAGCTCTTTGCAAAGGCCAAGGTTGCCATTGGCTTTGCGGGATACTAAGCCAAGGTCTATGAGAGCTTTTAATATTTCCACTGTTAAGATCTTTTGTTTATCGCGTCGATAATTCTCTGAAAGCTTTTCAAAAGCTGCTGGCCTGCATTATAAGGAAAGAAAGGCTATTTAAATCGATGGATATCCATGTCTACTGTGTCTGCAGTAATTTTAAATAAAGAAAATTTTTTTGCAATGCTTTTAGTTTCAGCCATGTAAATAAAATATTAAAAATTGACAAAAAATTTCACATTTTACAGATATCTCTGAAAATATATGAAATAAATTCAGAAAAATATATCATATTTTGTAACTCAGTATGAATGGTGTGGGATAGTGTTTTCATTCGTAATTTTTATAATAAAAATCTTAAAAAACATGATTCTAAGCGCGATATAATTGGTCGTGACGTCATTTGACAGGAATTGTATATAAAAAATATATTCTATGGTACTGGTCACTGTAATTCTATGGTCAATTTTCGCCATCATTTTGTTTATACTCGTGTTTGTTTGGTTTTTATATAGATTTTGCGGTGGTTGTGACCTATTTTTAATAAAATAAACTATCTAAAAACACTTTCGAAATAATGGAGGACGAATTTCACAATCTGATAGCTTACCGAAAAATGATGCCTATGTTGGCGTGTTAAACGTCAAATAGTCAGATTGACATAAAAATTGATACATGACGTCACTTCCCAAAATTAGCGTTTTGGCGGGAGTTTAAAATGGTGATTATCAAAATCTTTTTTTAATGTTTATATAAATACAAGTTTAATTATTTTCATAAACTTATTTTTTAAACCAACGTTAAGATTTTTCTACTAAAAAAATGTGAAATTACACTATTGTGGCGTTGATGGGATTCCTCTTTATTTGTTTATTTATCTTGTTTACGAAAAAATATAATGAACGAAATTGTAAACAAAACCAATTAATTTTGTTAATACTATGCAGATTCTGTCATTCTTTTCTATCCTGCCCCACAAATCTTATAATACCAACATTTATAAATATTGTTATGCAAGTTGATTTTTGAGGGTTCCAACAGAGATATCTTTCTTTGCTACTCAATATCAGGTCTCAGCAAACGTCGTATATTTCTGGAGCCATCGTCTCTCGAGGTATACATCATTCTCTCCACTTTCAATAAAAATGCAACAAATATTTTATGTACATTTTACTATAGGAACTTCATAAGTCTTAAAATAAATGTTATATGCAAATTATTCTGCACGTGGTGTTTGTATTTGTTTTCGATATTCAATACTTTGTAAATGGAAGATTAAAATAAACATATTTTGGAGTAATATATAATAAATTAAGATAAATTATTAGAACTCATAGAGATGAAAACTATCTATAAGAGAAACATGTATGGAAATATTTTTTATAAAATAGCCCAGAGCGTTCGACCTATATGAGCTAGCTAAAATGACCACTCTACATAATGCAACGTTCACCAATTCCATCATGGAGACATAATCCAGCAACTACGTTTTCAGAACATATGTTATAATATAAAATAACTTCCTCAGATATTTTTTGGAAAATTTACCAATTAGATTTTCTAAAAGTAACCTATTAAATTGTCTACATTAGTAATTAATTAAGCAAGTTAATTATTAATTTGTTTACTTCCAATTTTAATTTAAAGTGTATGATGTAATTTATAATGTACTGATGAAGAAACTATTGGGACCCATATATATTGAAAATTAAATAAATTTAATCTTCTTCAAATTGGGCGAAATAATTTTGTGGCAATAATAACTTTGTTTTCACTACTTCTCTATTGAAACATGTTGATGTTTTTCAATATAAAGGTGGTGAAAACAAAATTCATTTTTATAAATTATATAAATAAATAGTAAATAAGTCTTTACTTGTTATTAATAAAGTATAATAATAGTTACTAGCCAGCTCACATGCCCTGGGCTACCCTTTAAAGACTTACATACATGTTTTCTAAATAAAAAGCTTCATCTCTTTGAGACTTATAATTTATCATAATTAATAATATATAATACATTACTTAATTCTCAATTATACACATTTTTACACGTATAGCTTGATAATTTCTCTCCAGTCTCACCTTTCTTATTTGAAATATTTTAAGTAGTACAATTGTACAAAAAATAAAATAAAAATAAGTAATTGGGTTTGATAAATGAATTTATTGTTGCCAAATCTTTAGATTTACGAGGAAATTTTTCATTCCGGATTTCAACAAATCACGTATATTGTTGAGTGAGTAAAAACTGACATGAAAACATTTTGTATCTAGTGTTAAATCATGTTTTATATTACTCTAGCGTAAATATTTAAAATGTAGTAAAATTGTCAGAGAGAATTACTAGCCAGAACCTTACCCCCTGTACAGAGTGAATTAGAATTCGGGGATGTAGCGCATATTTCACACTTTATGTCCTGATCTCGTAAACACAAACAGCAATTCCTGAAATGTCACATTAGATAATTATAAATCTGTGCGTATGGTAGATATTTTACAGTGTATTATCCGCGAGGATAACATCCCTTATGTCATTATTCATTGTTCCTACACGGTGGGGGTAGTTATCCCAAAAGACCGAAATAAAAAAAGTGTACCGAATTGAAATATGATATTTACTCCGAAACCGGCAGTTTATAGTAGGAAAGATGTTACTTGTGGGAATTCTTCGGGAGACCTTGACCTGAAGGATTCCTGGTAATAATGCTCTTATTTTTACTTCCTTCTTCGAATTAAATTTATAGAGAAAGACGTAATAAATCTAAGCCAGGTATAACATTTACTCCCTGTATCAAATAAATTTCTTAATATTACTAACATTCTGACATCTTATATTATTTTAAAACAATGTTTTTAAAGAGAAATACTTAATTAATTTAATTGTTCGAAGAATATTTTTCTAGGTGTTCGGAGGTGTTAATTAGGGAATGTCATTAGAAGGCGATGAATTCTTAAGTGGAAATATATTCAATAGTGGATTGTGCACAAATTTTGTCTGGTTATTTGTGCACAACCCACCATTGAATATATTTCCACTTAAGAATCCATCCCCCTCCAATAAAATTTTCTGATTAACACCTCCAACCCCCCTTCCCCTCACCTTCATGCAGGGTTTATCTATATTTTAATTTTAGTACACAAACAATCCTAAAGCAGAGAACATTGTTCTCGAAACCTGTAGATTTTATAACTAATAAAGTGGTGAAAACTAAGTGATGTGTGTTTTATTTTAATAATAAATTTAAATCAGGTGTAACATTTACTCCATTTATGGAATGAAATTCTTAAAATTACTAAATTCTGATGTCATACTTTAATTTAATACCAATTTTTTACCATCACAAGGATAGGTAGAGAGGAAAGAGCGCAATAATCTTCTGTTCCATCACATAACTCTCGTCTAATCCACAATCACACATCTTTTCCTGCATGCTCGGCAATTGTTGAAGATCCTAACCGAACCATCTTCCAGTATCTGGTTAATCTGGTCTTGCCACATAGTCAGGTCTTCCGCATTTGGCCTCTATTACTGCACTGCACTAATTACACTTGCGTCATATATCTTCATCCAAGTCATACATTTCATTCCCTCGGTATGCTAAGAACTTCGACCCTTTTTTTAATTCCTTTAACTATGTATGCTTAGATAATTTTATATTATTTTATAATATATCTTTACTCACTTTGGTAGAAAGCAATAACTTTGTGGTTTTACATATTAAAATAAACAAACTAAACAGTTATTAAGTTGCCCTGATGAAGCTTAAGTTTAAGCTAAATGTTGGCACAATAATAAATCGTGGTTTAATACAAAGAAAAGTGTTTTTGTTTATGTCATTGATCTATCATTAATGGATTTATTTAAACTACTTTCATAAAAAAGTACTCCAAAAAATCTTAAATGCATATAATATGCAATAATAATATATTAATATAATTAATAAAAATAAACTTAGTTTTCACCACTTTTGTATTAAAAATGTCAACATGTTTCGAAGCACACTCCCTTCGCCCTTCGGCCCCTTCGTCAGGATACAATAATATACATAATAAATTTTATACATTATAAAAATAATATATTAAGTTTAATTTTGCAGTTTTTTCCGTTCTTTCTTACTTTTAAGTTTCACCCGAATGCTAAGATATAATCTGATTGAAATAAATTGTCTGCAGTTAGTATCCCGCGGTGAAAACGGAAATTTGCAAGGTAGAGATCGATAGAAATACTCCCAGAGTATATTCATATATTATGTATTCGTCATGAGATCATCTGCAATGGAGAAGGTCTCAAGACGCAACTTAAGAAAAATTCTTTTGAAAAAAACTGTATCCATCATGACAGGAAAACCCAAATCATCTTCCATTAAAAACTTTATATTTACCAGGAGATTTGAAACAAAAGCTCCATTATGCAATAATCTAAATAAAGACAAAAGTTTTCATAGCTTCGTAACTTTCAAAGTCAAAACGGAGATTATTATGATGCGTTTGATAAATTCTTCTAAATGCACGTATGATTTGATGACATGCAAAAATCCTTTTGATAAATGCTTGTTTGCATGCATAATCGATTGAAACTGAAATGATTTTATTAAGATAAACTATAGAAGTCTCACAGAGAAGAAGCTATTTTTTAAGTTTGCTTTAAGAGGTCTTTTGTTCGATGGCTCAGGGCTTACAGCTTGTATTGCTGTAAGCCCTGGGCTAAGGGTAAGAGCTGTCTTAAGTGATCACTCTACACAATGCAACGTTCACTCCATTGTAAGAACATCCGTTAAAATATTCCGTTACAGGGGATTTCTTCCTTTCCTTTTGTACACAGTGAATAGGACACATAACCGATAGACCCCCGCAAGAAGGTTGTGGTCCGTCCAGTAGGCCCCCGTTCTTTTTCCATACAGGTGAAAATCAACTGATTCTTGCAGTCAGTGCCGAAAGAATTTTCTTTTCATTTTATCAATTTATTTCAGAATTAGAGATCGTGACTATCTTTGCTCAGAGGGCCCGCAGTTTAAACATTAGGTATTTGTTTTGAAGGTATGTAAATCGTTCTAGTGTAATATTGTATAATTTTTAATTCTTACAAGAAATTCTTTAATCTTTCCACAAAATACATGAAATCACACCGAAGACCGTAAAAATTCTGATGTGCCAGGCATACGTCAAGAGTAGAATAGGATATTTGATACCCTTCTGGAGAACCGGAAACAAAACTAATCTAAACAGACTCCAACGACAGCAAAACAAAATACTAAAAATGGTCTATGATCTGAAATACCGGACTTCAACTGAAACTGTATACCGTATAACACAACAATTAAACATCGAAAGCATTACAAAAATCAAAACACTTAAAATCATTCACAGACTAGCAATTGGCGAAATGCAAGACGAAGACATAAAATTACAATTACACAAAATACACGAAAAACACCAACACAACACTAAGATGGCTCAAAACTATCACATAACACACGCCAAAATAAAAACAGGACAATCTCGACTGCAACGGATTAAAACTATACAACGACCTGCCACAACTGACCACTGACGAATTCAAAACAGATGTGATAAAAATGCTAAAACTCGGCCAACTATAAAAAAATGACTTTGTATCTAAATTATGTTATTATTATTATTTTCCTATATTGAATCATGTGAAAATGTTATCCATAAACCTTTTAGGTTTCTATTATATTTTAAATAAATATAAAAAAAAATATCTAAATATTTACATCGTCTATTGAACGTAGTGTACATGCGCATACTTACACTCCTAAGAATGTTAGTATGCGCATATTTATTTACAATAAACTTACCGCATTTAAAAAATATTGATTTCTGGACGTCCTTTTTTCATTTTGCTAAATGAATTGATTGAAGTTTACGTGCCCAATGTAAGTAAGTCTTTTAAAGTGTTCAATAAGAATTTAAATCAAAGATAATTTTAAACAACTAACTCCAAACTATTCCACGTAAATTTCCAAATTCAATTAAGTTTGATAGTATAATCTGATAATTTGTAAAGAAAGAAGCATCGACGAGTTTTCAGATAGTTTTGCAGCGCACTAAAATAATCTAGAAATATTTTGAATCAGCCTGATGTTTCGCGGTATTGCGTAGTTATATACATATGTAGTTCAAGTTAAAACTACGATCAGCGAGCGACGTAATACGGAGAAATTTTTACTGAGTTTTGATACAAAAAAAGTGTTGTATTAATTTTTTTATTAAATTATCAAAGAAATGTTTAAATTTACTCAAACCCTATAGTGAAAAAAACGTAATAACATTAATACGCATATTGCAAAAATTCTTGCTTTTCATCTTCACCAATTTGTGAAATTTTATGCATTTATATCATAAAGATTCTTAATTTAATTAAAACGCTTCGAATTATTAAGCACCGACGAGTTACAAGGTGTTCTAAAACAAGGTCAGTTTTCAAGGCTATATGTTTTAAAAGAAGAAAGAACTAATTTGAAATTGGCCAAGCCATATTATTTATCAGAGGGGTGGTTTTAGCAGGAAAAGCGTGGCAAGGATTTTCCCCACGGGTAATGAAAAGTACCTGTAACCTTCGAGAAAATGTCTACTTAACGCAAAGTGGAAAACTAAACTGGAGATTATTACAAAGCAGTGTGCAAATGTCAAGAGTTTAGATATCTGTTGTTCTTTAATAATTAAAATCAGTATTTTTTGAATTCATTGGGGATTTCTGGAGAGCAACTGTCTTTATCCCTGAATAATTTAACGCTTTCTAGGCTGATAAAGAAAAAAGTTGTTTCTGCTTTAGACATATGTATCCCTTTATCCCTGCATAGAAACAGTTAACTAATTAAAATCTCCCCAGACCTTGGGCTTTCGTTTAGGCAATGATACTAGATTCTGCGCTGCTGACAATTATACAATATGGCTACAATTTTATACGTTTACCCTTAAAGTAAGTTCATTAGATGTAACAATTAAAAAAAAAATCAATTTATATTTTAAAAATGATCGTTGAAAATGTATAAATATCAAAAAAAAATGAAAACTGTATTTTGAGTCACCTGGTAATGTTAATAAAATGGTGAATTCATAAGTGTGAAAGAGCACGGTAGCAAAATTTCCTTACGTGGTTTTCATGACAATTTTTACTGTATTGTCGAAATACGCCATTACATACGTCAAATTAATATCTAAGATAATATCGGATTAACAATGCATGTGTTTAATGTATTAAATATTCTTAAACATATAGATAAAAAATACAAAGTAAGATAAATGTATTAACGTATTTAATATTTTTTTCAATTGATTCAGCAACATTGTACATTGATATTTTTTAAAATATTGTATTATTTGTATGTATATACTTATATTATTTGATGAATTACACCTACATGTTTCGGAAAAACGATTGCATTTTCAGGGTGTTATATATATAAGACCCTGACGATGGAAAGGTTTTTCCGAAATATGTAGGTGTAATTAATCAAATAATATAAGTAGATTCATACAAACAATGCAATCAATATTTTAAAAATTTTCAATCTACAATGTTGCTGAATCAGTAGAAAAAATAATCTATATATACTTTTATACTTACCTACTTACCTACCATCACGCCGTTTCCCCGTGGGGGTAGGCAGAGAGGATAGAGCGCCACCCTCTTTTATCCTGACATGCAATTCTCGCCTCATCGATATTAATACATCTTCGAATGCAAGCTCGCCAGTTGTTGAGGCTTCTAACGGGACCATCTTCAAGTATCTGGTTAATCTGGTCATGCGTCTTGGTCACGTCTTTCTGGTATTCTGACATTCTTCTCGTCAATACTTGCATTTTATATCTTTCTTACCATTCTTTCCTCATTCATTCGCTCAACATGCCCAAACCGTCTGAGCGACCCTTTTTTAATTCTATTAATTATGCTAAGATCAGCTTTACATTTATTCCTAATACCTTCATTCTTTACTATATCATAAATGGATTCTTTTTATACTGTCTGAAATGTAAAAAAACGTATATTAAAAAATAAAAAAGGTGTATTTAATATAAATTAAACTTCGCAAATAAACTATATTGTATATTTATTTAAGCCACTCTGTACCATAATAACATCATGAATAAAGTAATAAAGTTTAGAAAAAAATTAATGTGTTATTTTTATTTTTACTCGTACATTACGTTAAAATAAATATGTTTGTCATAAAATAAAAAAGGCTATATGTAGGTAAAATAAAAATAAAAATTTGAAATTTAATTTACTGTATATCTTTCCTTTATGCCACCCTAGTGTATGATAGAAATGTGGTTACCACTATGATAGTAACATCATGAATAAAATAATGAAGTTTTCACTAAAATTAATGTGTTGTTTTAATTTACACTCATAAATATAAATGACATACACGACGTATTGTCAGCCGACTTATTCAGTTGATATGTACACGTTTATTACGTCACAGGAATAAAAAGCAGTGGATTAGAGTGTCGTGGATTTTTCTCGCTTCGCAAGGGCGCGAATCTTTCTCCAGTTCTTTTGAGAATTTTCCGAAGCTTTTCCTCGCCGTGTAGCGGATTAAGGGTGGCTGTCCTTATTTGCGGGCTGTCTTCATCAGTGCCGAGCTGAGCTGAGATATTATGAAGCCGTGTGCTGCGGCGTGAAATGCATTTCCCAGCTCGCAGTGTCGGAGTCATGAATGTCGTGTCGGGAGAGGGATTACGCCGCGGTTTCATTTCAAATTTAGGTTGTATACAGCTTTAAAGATAACGCTTCCTGAAATATACATTTTCATTAATTTACACATATTACGTATCGCTCAGATATATCGTGTTATTAACAACATGCTAGCACAAAATGTTATATATGTTAGTATACAACCACTGAAAATTACTTTTTTGCCTACTGCTTTCGAGACGCAACCCGTATTTTTGTCAGAAAAACCACTACACTTGCACGTAAATATCACTACACACCACAAACATAGTATTATTTACATAACAAAACTTTACTTAGTTACTGATATTATTTTAATTTCGTTCAATTTTATTTTTAAGAAAGAAATATTTTAACCACAGTACCTACAGAAAAAAAGATGTATCGTATTTATGAAAGAGGATCAATTTTAGCAGGACAGCTTTAATTAACAGCTCTTTCAAAAGGAGCGGTATTATATTATTTATTTTTAAAATGAAAGACAAGCGAGCCAGTCTTCGTAGCATTTCAATTTTTTACTCGGCGGGAGACGAATGGAGCCTGCAAAGCGGTTCCGATGCCCGAGAGGAAAGTTAACAGTTAAATCATCAATGTTGAAAAAATAACGAAAGAATGGATTAATTTGAAATATAATTAAATAAAAAGGTGTAGGTAATTTTAAATAATTCTATGAAATAGCGATGGGGTGTTCGTTCACTTGATTAAACTAGCGTTCATCGCGTCCTTCATTCAAGTGAACTATTTATTTTCAATCGTGCAATTGAACTGTTGATTTTCGAACGATGATTTGCCCGACAAAAAATATTTCTACAAAGATCAGTCATTTATACAACAAAAAATTTAGGGGGTGGATAGAATCTTACGACTAATGAAGGGTTGTTGGTGAAATTGAACAATTATAAAAGAACAGTTCGTTCATGAACGAGCCATCTCTAGTAGGAAGCGCTATCATTAAATTGTATTAATTAAGGATTATTTATTAATTAATTAATTATATAATATTAAAAGGCTTTACAATCCAGCGTTGTAAAGGGTTTTTAACAATCTTCTGCACTCTCTTTCATTTCCCTCACCAATTCAGTCAAAATCCACTAAAACCTTCATAAACAATAGTCCACAATTCTCAACAACAGATAGATTCCTTTCTGTATTGTGAATCGAAAATGTTCAAGTAATAGCTCCCTAATACCAATGTTAATGGAGATAAACGACTTCAAATATTGCATTTCTTCCAATATTTCTCAAATTTTTTAAAAGACCTTGGTTTATCGTTTTAATTTGTGCCGAAAATTAAAAATTCATTTGCTTTTTTGTATAAAATTATTTTTATTTTGCAAAAGTATATTGATTCAATTCTCTGCCAGGTTTAAAACGTTTTAACTATTGATATTACGATATTATTGCTTGTATATTTTCAACTAATAGTTTAGGAGGGAATCTACCTACAAAGTATTATGGACAAGCTCTGTTACACCTTGTATATATTTGAGGATAAACGTGAAACCGCAACGCTGACAACAAAATATAGTCTCTCACGTTGAATTGGCTATACTGCTATTGTGCCGTCTTATTTTTCCTGCAGATCCTACAGGTTATCGTTTGGTTTTGGTGGAGTGAATAGGGGGCGCGAGCATTTTCTTCACTTCTGCTTGGAGCATTCTTCCTTTTTTTCTTTTTCATCTTTCTTTAACAATTGTCAGTCATCAGCTTTAACATATGTAGTAAAATAAAACAAAAATACATTATATTAATAAAACAATATTTTAACTGTAACAAACGTGAAAAAGATAAATATTCAGATAATTCATTACAACTATATAACTATGATAATTAGTAATATCTTAAAATTATACATTAAGTATACATGCTACGTACGCAATACACGAGTAATGTCTATGTACTAGCTGTAACCCTTCAAAAATGACGAAACATTCGTTCTTTGCTATACGTTGTATATTTCTGACGGGTCACGCACATGCGGAAGTGGCAACGTCGCTAGGTTACCGCCTTCAGATTTGCTCGCCCGGGCAAGCCCCTTCTCCAGCCATTTAATTTCGTTTTTTAGCCGGAAATTAGAACAAAATTACGACCGTTACTTGAAGATACGGACAGATAGATAGACAGACGGACAAACTATTACATGTATTTGGATAATAATATCTTCATCTGTCGGTCCGTAACATTCGTAACTTGCTGGAATTACAAATTTAGATAATAAGAGTGTGACACGCAATCGGCGCGCGGCTAGTGTTACACGAAAGGGAGTTAGGTATTAATTATTATTATGTTATATACATATAAGAGACCAGACATATAAAAAAAAAAACATATCGAACGGTTATCGCGACAAATAGGAAAGACCTATATCTTAAAACAGTAATATTTCATTTCCCTATGCGGCATCTGTCGTTAAAGTAGGTGTTTAGTATCGCATTCTTAAAATCTTGTTCACTGCACTTTTTTCTTTCAATGGTTGTGTAATAATGTCTTTGAACTAAGAACTAAGGCCAGCTTCATAATTCAACAAGAAAGTTAATTCTTGAGAACGTTAGCAACTAAAGCTACCGCATGCACGTATTCAACGGTTCGATACATTTTCACATTTTTAACTGGAATAATAAATTTTAACCAAATTGAATTGATTGATAATTTATTTTTTATTTTTATCACAACTGATACAACCTCAAAAAATGATTACCGAATTTATCATAGTTAAATATATAAGTGAAATAAACTAAATCACAAAAATAGCACATAATTTCAGCTAGGACAAACATATGAAGAAATAAATAAATTAAGTAGCTTGTCGGTCTTGCGGTTAGGACTCTCGCCTTGTGATCCAAAGGTCGCGGGTTCAAATCTCACTCCAGACTGGCAAGTTAGTCCTATTTTTATAGCAAAAGCACTTAACTTAATTTGAAAGTAGTAAGAATATGGTTATGGCACGTATTCCGTGTTCGCATCGCTTTTTAAAAAATATCTCTTTTTAATTATTTCCGATAATTATTAATTATATAGATACAAGATATAATCCGTCAAAAGGCGTAGGTTTACTTTATATTTCGACCGCGAATTGAAGCTATAAGGGCAATGACATCCAGGGTAGCGTAGCGTCTTGTTTGCGTTAGTGGTGGATACAGTTTTTATATTATTTTTTACTTTAGTGATGGACATAGTGCTATAGAGAATAGAATCGAGATATAAACATTCTCGATTTGTTGGTGATTATACGCATGATGCATTTTTTTGATTTTGTCAGCGAATCCATGACTGATCTGACACACCCTCCTCATCCAATTATGCCATAGAATAATAGGGATTGAGTGATGGAACAGTATATTGTCCTGAGGGATACAATATTTACCACCTTTCTCAGACTTATGTATATGTATCCCATTTTTCTAACCTTATTAGATAGATCGTGTATGTATCCTTGTTGTCCAAACTCAGTTGGCAAAACTGAGTTTGTTGTCAATTATAATCCCTAGGTATTTTATATCACATGGTATTTTATATCTGATGTGATGACTTTAGGAATTTAAATAATACGATGGCTTTAGGTTAACCAGCTTCTGTTGGACTGAATGTTAGATACATAGTTTTTAAATGTTCAGTTAAAGTAGATTTCGGTCAAGATATCGTCAACATCAACAGATGATTTGTTAGGCAAGTTATTAGTGATCCGAATCAATTCCGTTTCATTGGTTATAGTCAGACATGGTGTATACATTTAACTTTATAGAATATTTGTTGATAAATTACGTTTATATTATTTGAATTATTAGCTCCCTTTCTAAAACAAGGTTCTACTCCATAAAAATGGTATTATATTTTAGTTTTATTTTAAGATCAATTTAATATTTCTATCATACATATTTTTTGCATTGCAATATATATTTACTTACTAAAACTCGCTAGAATGACAAAATCAACAATTCTATGGAAATACGTGGCAGCGGATAACAATGCACGGGGTACATTAACAAAACCGCCTCGATGCAATTGATGAAATTGAGATGTACGAATATATATCTGATTTTATAGCAAGAACGGGTATTTCAAAATTCATCTGCTTTTGGTTAAATGCTTGTATCATATTTTCAAGGACGTTGTCAATTGTATAATTGACACTATATATAATTGTAAAATTCGTAGTAACGAATTTTATTTTAATCTCTCAAATCAAGTATTTCTTAATATTTATTTTGACAGATTTACTAGACTATACTTTAACTAATACTTTGACTTTTTAAGCATCGAAAAATACTGATTTATTGCGGTTTCACTGGAGTACGACTTTAAGACAAAACGAACTCGTATTCCAGGTACCATTAACGATGCAGTATTTATTCACTTTGACAGAGGGTACTGAATTGATTACGTAATAGCTGCGTGCCCTTACGTCACGCAGGCACACTCAGGTAGCACGCATCCCGGGGATAACGACCCGGCCCGTTGACAACTTTCAGTGAATGAGGGTTTCGGCGGCGGTTGGGATAAATTATGGTCAGGTTGACATACCGCGGAGAACCAGACTGGCGACTTGGCAACTTCAATTTTAATTACGCTCAAGACAAAAAGCTTCCATTACTTTGTGTTATTAAAGGTAGTCAGTCGGCGCGTTTATTTTTTTGCGGAGTTGCCTGCCGCGCCGGGTTGGCGGAGAGCTTAAGCTATCTCGGTAATGACACAGTTAATCACCGCAAAAAATAGTTACTCGCATTTTCAGTTACAGATTTGCAAAATGATTGTAATGTATTTTATTGGTTAATTATTATGATGAATTCGTTCAATAAATAACGAACAACAATAGCGTTTTATCTACAGGCTATACTAAATGAGTATTATTATAAGTATATGATAAACGAGAATGTAGAGCTTAATTTTTTTTATTTGTTCTTCAATAACAATGAATTAACTTTGTAGTAACATTAGTTAAATGAATTTAAGGGAAAAAACCTTTTAATATGCTTCATTTTGTAAGAATTTTATTTTTTTATTACTTGTAAGTATATGAATGTTTAATTGTCAGATTGATTATTTTCAACTGGTTGATTATGATAACCAAATATGTATCATTAAGGAAATAGTTAAATCAATAATCCAGGTCACTGAAATATGTAACATTAGGGGAGTAATAGCTAGAGTTAAGGTATCTCTGTAAATAGATTTATATTATGAAAACAAATCCCATTAAAACACATGAAATGAAAAATAACACATGAAATGAAAAATACCTTCATCTTTGTCCATGCCTAATTTTCCATGTAAGTCTTTAGGATCCTAAATTAAATGTATAGTTTCCTAACCTCCAAACCCCCTACCACCAATTATTGTTATTATTAAATTAACGCTACACAAGAGCATGCTAAACCCCTATATATACATATCTTAAATTATTACTAATCCGAAATCTCGAGACACACCGAACGTCATTTTTTTAATATATATTTTCAATGATCTTAAACAAAAAGGGAAAAAATAGAAAAGATAGAAAAAAAATTTTTTTAGAATTTGACAGTGATGGTTAGTTGCTTCAGTTGGTCAGTTTGTTTTTCATACAAACTAACTAATAAAAAATTCTCTACGCCAATTCTATACTTTATTTTATAATTACACTAGCAGTGATATTCCTCTAAATAGAAAATTCTTTCCTCTAAAAAGGAAATAAGAAAAATCCTTTATAAACTTCATAGATGGATTTTCAAAAATAACAAGAGACGCTTATAAGGAATACGCGTCGTATCAAAACAAACCTCCCTTTACTAGATCAATAAAAATTCCGTCACTGGACCAACAAGATACTCATCGTTGGATAGATTTCTCAAATAAGTTTGACAATTATTAAATTTCTCGGCCGCAAAATTTGAAACGAATCCATTGATCATCTGAAATTTGAATGTCAAGACTGCACGGCTATGTTCTGAATTGAATTCTAATAAAATTCCGCGTCTAGATCAAGACACAGGGAATCGGATACCGATTGCGGGGCAAGTGCTTCACGATCTTATCTCACTGAAAATTTAATTACAAAATTCAAATTTAGTCCTCAAAGGCAGAAAGGGTATCTCTTTGGGGAACTAAACGGATGTCTTGGAGCAAACTTAATTCATTTTCAACAGAGATATACGAGCTTGCGTTTCTCCAAATCGTTATGGAAGACTGCATATATGGATTTATTGTGATTATTATTGAAATTTTTTTGTCTTTGTTTAAATTAAATTAAATTGTTTTTATCTTTTGGACAAAGACAGTTTAATTTCACTGCCCCGCTTGTTTTTAAGTTACCAAATGAAACTAAAGAAATTACAATACACAAAATTTTTAAATACCGTAGGTATTTCTAATTTTATAAAAATATCAGGTATGCTGAAGAAGTGATCGCCCTTGTCCTCTGAATTGGCAAAATCTGCTTTATAATAATTTAAAGTATACTCTAATATAATATTTATTTTTGTAACTATTTAAATTTTTATTTATATTTTATATGTATATTTTCTTTTAGATTTATGTGTTCTTATGATTGTATATATTACTAAATTTTATTATATTTTCATTTTTAAGTTCATACTTCTTCACTATTGTTATTTGTTACTATAACATAAGTTTTAAATGAGAATAACTGCCACAGAATAGGTTTAACCTAGTGTGGCAGTTATTAGTAACTTAATTACTAAAATAAACAATAAAAATAAACAAAAAAAATATATTTATATATATCTTCATTGGCGCACTGAAGATACAAATTTTTATCTCAACGGGAATTGCGCACGCGCAGCGTGCACTTTTTAGCGGGAAACTACATGTAGCGGGGTATGTAGCGAAAATGCAAGACCACGAAGTGCACTTGAAATTATTGTTCCAGTAATATCTAAATATAAGAATTTCGTTAGAATTCTCGGATATAAAAACGAAATTACACGGATCGAGAAAGCCGCGAACCTCGAACGCACGGATAGCAGCGCCTCAACTACAATATATATTATTACACATTAAGAGCAGGGATCTAAGTCTTCAACTATTAATTTAGGAAAGTTTGTTTGCCCCAATTATTTAAAATATTTGAGGTTGCGTTTCTAAAAGTATGAGCTTTAATTATTCTCAAAAAATTCGATAAAATCGTCAGCAATGATCAGTGTAGATTTTTACAACTCAATACTTGGAGTGTCATAAATATACGCCTTCGTTTTTATTTTAGTTTTTAAGTATAATTTTAATTTTTTAAAATTATTTACTAGAACCATAAGGAAAAATCGCATAGATTGAATGAATGAATAAGGAAAGAATTGAAGGAATACATATGACACGTGTTTTTTATGGCATCCAATGTCATAAAAAACATGACTTTGCATGACCAGATGATTAATTATGGTTCTAATCTATTAAAAAGAGAATCAATCAAAATTGCATTGCAAAATGTGAGGTACAGAAACAAAACGGCCACATTGAAAATGACAAAATTGAGATGAACATATGATTAACTGATTTTATAGGCAGGGTTTTATTTATAGATATTTATATTATAAAGATTAAAAGATAGACATCTTTTTGAAAGAATGCTTCCAAAATTTATAAATACGTCACAGAGGCCAGTTCACAATCCATCAGGAATGAGATTAGGGAGATGCCCAAAACAGAATTGCATGGCTGGTCACAAATCACAAAATTTTTGTATATTAAAATATAGAAAACACTGTTTTATGACTGTGATTAGAAAGGTTTCGGAGCTAGAGCAGAGATTCCAGGCCATTTAAAAAAAATTCTGATTGCTTGAAAATAAATCAATTTAGTTTTAAAATTCACGCGAACTCCGCCACTGATTACAGGCATCCAATTTCGACAATTTTGAATATCTAGCCAAACTCAATTTAATTAAAACATGTAATTTACTAGAGATACAGGCAAAAAAAAATATTACGTAGACTGCCGCCTGAAAAAATTCGTTCACAATTAATATTAAAATTGCTTTTCAAGCTAATATTTATACAGCACCGCGTACTTTCCGCCATATTATTTTCGGCATTCGCATTATTAAATATGTATGGCAGAGAACTCGCTATTATATTTTATAATCGAAGCGTAGTTCGGCGTGGAATATTCATATGATGCGTGTAATTCTTTTTGTTTTCAGTCGATCATACACAATATTGACACGGCGCGTGGCTGCGGGAGGCAAATAAAACGCTCAAATAATTTTGACTTTCATTTATTTTGCAAAAAATCACTGGAAACGAATTCAATCGGAACACTCATTTTATAATTTATAGAAATGAACTTTATATACACCATATTGAAAAAAAAATTCAACATGTTTCAAAGCTACTGGCTTCTTCATCAGGATAACAAATGTACAAAATTAAATTTAAAAATCGAAGTATAGATAGTCAAAATATTAAAAAGTTATATGGAAAATGAATAATAATAAAGTACCTACTAAATACCTACTAAATAATAACTAAATAAATAAATGAAAATAAATTTAAAAGAAAACTTTTTGTAAAAATGACCTGGTTATTTATTTTTAAAAATAGTTATCTATTAAATTTATTTTCATGTTAAGTAGGTACTTTATTATTATTCATTTTCAATATAACATTTTAATATTTTGATTATCTATACTTGGAATTTTAAATTTAATTTTGAACACTAACTTGTTATCCTATAAAGAAGCCATTGGCTTTGAAACATGTTGAATTTTTTTTTCAATAAAAAAGGGGTGTATACAATTTTAATTTCTATAAACTATAATTATAATGTCATCACAAAATATTTTCTGCGTTTGAAGAAGAAACTCTATTCATATTTATATTTTTTTTATAATATTTCACACACTTATTATTACACTGTATTTTAATTCGCAATAATTATCTGTAATCACTCGCCCAATACTTTTAATTACGCTATGTCTGTTGTTTCAATCACTTTCAATCACATTCAATATTTGCGTTTATCGCTAATAATTTCGCATTTGTGTATCGCCAAGCATACTGAATTGCGCATCGCAATGTTCCTTGTATTTATATCTAATCCGTATTCGTGTAGATGCTTCCAATATTCCAGAACCACCCAGCTACTAAATTAGTCGTACAATCGTGAAAAATCACGGGAAATACTAATGCTTAATAAATACTTTGCGTGACCGCGCAACATTAGCCGCGAGTTGATTGCGTGTCACACTTTAAATATTTTAAATTTTAATTCAGCACGTTAAGAATTTACGGACTGACACACGGACAGTCAGATAGACAAAGAAATTATTATAAATATACGGTGTAGAGTGCTGTAAAATCATTAATTACGTAAAACTTTTTCTGATTAAAATATATCCTGACAATATTAGGTGTAAGATAAGAAATTTCTTCGTTTTTTAAATGCGCTTTATCTTTCCAAAACAAGATTACCTCTTGTGCTTCTCGATGGAAGTTTTATTTATTGATGTTTATTTTTAATAAATTTTGATGTAATGCCCGATAAGCTTTGTAAATATTAAAGTATAATTATTTTAAGGGTCAATTACTTGAACAACTGTGTTTATTTATTAGAATGAATAATTTTCTCATCATATTAATCCATTTTATTTTAGTGAGGCGTTAAAATGTGCTGGTTCTTGGCAGAGCACGGGACTGCTTTGTCAAAAACCCATAAAAATCATAACAGAACAGTAAATTATTCCCTTTGGCTTATTGTCGTTAACAAACACAAACGGGGGCAGGAACAAAGGGACGCGGGCCCTGGCGGGGATAACCGGCACTAGAGCGGAGGCTGCAGAGGCTAATTAACCACAAACACACAATCGTGATGGTGAAACACAAAATGGCGCAGAAAACGGCCGAGACGATTTCATTCCCAAATACGGCCCGCCAATAGGCAGCCACCGCCGAGGGCCGTGACCGGATCGCGAACCCGGGAACTCAGGCACCCGGCCCGGAGGTCAGCATGGGTCGCAACATGTGGGCTAATTGATTCTGCAACAATGAGCAGCGCACACCGCGAGTCTGCATAGTTTATTAGGATAGTTAGCCTAATACAATGGTCTAACGCAAATATAAATGGCGCTTTTATTTGCATATTAATCGCAATTTGGTGTAAACAAATGGGTGACCGATGTGAAAAAATCCCTGGGTCCACCTTAAACATGTTTCTGAAGTTCAACTTACAAGTAAGTACAAAGAGAGATTTTCGATCAACAAACCAAAATTTATTTTTAGCACAACCCAAAATCATTTTAGTTTTCGTGTTATTCAATTCTTTTATTATAAGTTCCGATAATAACAGATCATAATTCATTACTCCCTTTATATTAACTCGTGGCGTCTGCTTGCTTGCTTGCCGGCTTGCCGTCGAAAAAACTTTGGATCGATATTTAACCCTTTTCCCGTGATCCAATCGAGCTGAAACTTTGCAAACAGACTCGTGGCGACAATCAAGAGATCTTTCAAATTTTCGTTAAAAATAATTAATAATTATAGTATGATTTTGGATTTTTCAAATTTTTTATGTTTTTTTCATACAAGTTGTATAGATATTTCAACGCTTATGGTGGACGCGAAACCCGAAAATGAGAAAGGGAGTATTGTAAAAACTTGATTTTTATGGGTTACTTTTTTTAAAAATTGAAACCAAAAAACATGTATACAAACACCTATTAGACACATAATACGATCATGAAACTGTTTGGAAATGTCAGTTCACAACAAATCACAACTTCCATCATAATATTATCACCAAATAAAAACAGGTCCTGTGGTTAGGACACTCGCCTCGTGATCCAAAGGTTGCGGGTTCGAATCTCACTCCTGACTAGCAAGTTAGTCCTATTTTCATAACACAAGCGTTTAGCTTAGTTTGAGAATAGTAAGAATATTGATGTGACACGTATTCCGTGTTCGCATCTCTATTTTAAAAAAAAAATAATAACAAAAACAGAATTGAAGGCTACTTCTACTTCTTACTTATACAACATTTCTTTTGTATATTATCATTGTTATACATTCAATTCTATTTTCTCATTCATCTCAATCAATGCCTATTTAGATTGATGCATATTTATGCTTTATACCTGCAATACTCATTCTCTATGCACGAGTCTCTGACTCTCATAGAGGTAGTAGAATAAATTGTTTCCTTAATAATTTAAATGTTAAATTCTATTAATTTATCTAAAAAGAAAAAAAACTTCTTAAAGCTTACTTAAAGTAAAATTTTAGGAAGCTGCAAATTGCGCGCGCATCACACAGTGGGAATATTTTCACGTCGTATGATGCGGAACATTTTCAAAAATGTGGAAATTGCCCATACAATTTTTTTGGAATGGCCGTTTGAGTAGTTTGATGGTATAGTGGTCATGACACTCGCTTAGTGATCTGGTGATCGGTGGATCGAGCCCCGTTCCAGGACAGCAGCAAGTTAGTCCTACTTTCATAGCACAGGCTTTTGGCTAAGTTTGAGAATAGTAATAATAATTATGCGACACGTATTTCATGTTCGCATTTCTATTTAAAAAAAATCCTATATACCTATTATAATCCAAAAATACGTAGATACCAACTTAAAAGATATGTGGGGTATGAAAGCAATGGCAGCAATATCCAAAAAATTACAAATATGTTTTGATTGCAATCATCGACGATTACTAATTCAGAATGTAATGAATTATAGATTTTATCTCTCTATTCCTTCCAAAATCATGTTTCCTTTAAATTTATAGGTTATATTTCCAATAACACCTACCTCGAATTCAGTATATTCTAAATTAATATTCTGCGATGACTGCATTATTTTTTTTTGGATATTTGCTTTTATACCCCATATATAATTTAAATCGATTCTGAGAACATATTTTCTATAAAATATTTCTTGTTAAGCCTGAATTGTGTTTCATTTAGTTTCTGGTTCCGTGAAATAATAATTTGCATACCATGAAAAGCCATCATCATATAGTGACATTACAAACGAAAGATTGCTCTATCTTTTGTTGTTGAAATGAAGGAATGAAAGTAAATAAATAAAGAAGTAACCAATTTCCAAAATATACAGTCTAGTTATTTAAGTCTAACTCATTAATACATTCTATAGATAGTTTCGTTCATAAATAAGTAAACATAGTTAAAATGGGCATCATTGAATTTATTATAAAAAAAACATTCCAATATAGTGCAGATATTTAAAAAAAACGTCAGAAATCTAATATTTATTGTACATTTAATAGGCATTTGATCGCTCGATAAGAAAACATAGCGATGGTGTTTTAATCAGTGATACAATAACCGTTATTAGAGATTTGTATCTAATTGTATCGCTGATTGGTAACTGTTTTTTGCAGTTCTATGGGAAACCATCGGTCCTAGATAACAGTTTTATTCCAATTACCATACATCAATACTGTCAGATACAAATCTCAAATAACTGTACCGTGTGTTATAAAGCTGTTGTATTTTATTATGTATATGTAAATACAATACTAGCATAAAACTCGGCTTGCCTTTTGGGCTTACGATTTATATTCAATTGTGAGTTATTTATTGTTCAAGGATCTACGCCCATATTTTTTTTAGAATTTTCAAACACTAAAAATATTACACATACATACAGCGTTTTGTACATGTGTCTTCATAGTTTAGCCCACGTGGGTCACGAGCACATTTATTTTGGATTTTCCTACATATTTATTCGTTGTTCAGCTTCCTAATGCAGTATCATAATGATATATCGATGGCTTAAAACCTAAAAATATATATTTCTAAAATGCCGAAAAATTTTTTAGAAGATTGATTGTCTTTAACTTTTATAGATGTGGTTTCCCGTTACTTGATAAATTAACAACATTAAGATGTGGTATCTAAATATGAAATGAAAATAGTAAAAAAAAATCCTAAAAATACTTGTAGTACAAAATAGCAACTAATATCCCAATACAACTTGTATCATACTACATCTCCGTATAATATATTGTTCTGGTTCAAAAAATAAATATACATAAATGTAGATAAATAAACAAAAACGAATCGAATGAATCCCAGTCTCTTGAGTTAAAAGTAGATATTCTATAGTTTACTGCATCATCAATACATGCCAACACAAGAGTAATAAAGGTTACTAGAAATTATTATTCCTATATATAATATTCATTATAAGTTTCAAATTTTAATTTCATCATTATATAAATAATAAAGTAAAGCAATACATTAAATTCTATCACATTTATATATTATAAAAAGCATTATATACTTCTATGACAATTTGACACCTACTACTTCTACTTCTACGGGAGAACAGCTTAGAGTGCTCGCTTGGTACGCGAGAGATTGCGGAATCTATTCAAGGCGCCTATCTTTTGGATTTCAAAAAAAAAAATTTGCAGGCGCTGTTTTTTTTCCAAAAATCATCATTACCCACCGTAGCTCACGAATATTAGAATAATCTCGTTGTGCTACACAAGATTCTCAGCGGAGCTATTGATTCTCTCTCCCTATCTGATATAAATTTGCATGTTAAAACCCGTATAAGAAACCCGGAATTCTTTAGAATAAGCCAGCACACTAATGTCGGTTACTTTTCTCTCATCACAAGGTTGTGTCGCACATATAATTTGTATTGTGCTGACCATAGCATTGATGCTGATATTCTTGCAGATACCTTATCTTCGTCCAAAAACTCATTCATACACAACATCCATTTTCTAAACGATGACATGAACCTACAGATCCGTTAAATCAATCATTCATTCATTAAATACTAATCGCACTACATTCAAACACAAAATATACAATACACATAAATGTACATGTAAAATATAATTAATTGCAAAAATACATGTTACTAGAGCGTGCCGAAGACACTTGTAATTGGGATAATGGGCATAGTCTTCACTATAATGTTTGTTATCAGAGTATCATGTACCTATTATCCTGTTAGTGTCTCTAATAAATAAAAATAAAAAAATATTAAAAAATAAGAATTTACAGAAAACATTTAATTTAATTTATATGTTAAATTATTTATATTATATTCTCCAAAATCAATATTTATAATATTACTTGAACTTACGCATTTTATCATAATTTTTAATTTCAAAAAAAAATTATAACCAGTAGGATTTATTTGATCTCTAATCATAAATTCTTATTTGGAATACTGTTTTAATTGTCATGAATTATTAGACTATTCCGAGAATTTATTCTCGTTTAGTTTTCGAAAGAAATTTTAATTTCGCCATCTTTCCGCGCTGAGTTGAGCACACAATTCACGGTAATGAAGTGGGAACAAATTGAAATCACGTAAAATTAATTTGGATTTCGGAAAAAAATTAAATTAAAATTTCGGTCGACGGTTAATCGGGTTAAAAAAATTTAACGTTATACTTTTTTTCACCCTCCGGCCAAATAGACGCGCTTGTCAGTGGGCTGGGGGAAAGTTTTCTGAAGTGAAAAGGAAAGGGGGGAGGGGGAGATCGACCATTTAATACTTTCTCATACAAAAACTTACTTGTATCTTTTTTTTCAAATGACATTGTATTTTTTTTTTTAATATGAGCATGTGAGATACGCAGAAATGCTATGATACAGGAATCTGCATTATATACTGTGTGTGTGTATCTCTGTGTGTGTTATAATAAAATATAAGAATTACAAGTATCATAGCAGAAGTATATATTAATCAATACTTATTTTGCATTTTTATTTGTTTTTGCTTCATTGTGCAGGGTCCTCGAATTATTAATACGGTCAAAAATATTAAATATAAATAAAGATTATTATACTGGGAAAAAAAGGAATTTAATAATAATAGGAAATAATATTTCCTGGCATATCCTAGTGTAATGTAAAAAATTCGGATGCATTTCATTACACAGAAAAAGTATATTGCTTTCGAAAATTCCGTAAAATCAATTGTAGATTTTCTCATTTAGTGACATTGACGACATCTGTGAGAATTAAGGAGAATGAAAATGGCTTTGTACAGGCCGCATAAAAAGGTTGTTACAATGCATATATGAAGTGTGGCATGTAATTCAAACATAAACAACTTCAAAAAATTAGTAGGCATGGTATATTCTATCATGGGTAGAAATGGCGAATATTATAATGTGTAAAGTTAAGCCAACCATAAGATAGGTCATAAGTCATATGTACACCCAAAAGACTTCTATACCTACTTTCCCATAAAAAACTACAGTTTCGTCTCTGTGAGGCATCTATAAGGTACAAAAAAAAATATTCTTCTTATGGTGCCATCTCCTGTTGTAGGTCGGCGATCATTTTAGCGATTACGATTTTATTTACTGCCACACGAAACAACTCAGTCAAGTTACACTTATACCAGTCCCTCAAGCTACGCAGCAATGAGATTCGGCGTCTTCCTACGCTTCTTTCTCCTGGATAGTGAGTTGGTTTAGTCTGCATATTATTTTGATCCTCTGATAATGTGTCCAAGATACTCCAGCTTTCTTATCTCATTTGCAGCACTTCAGTCTTTTTCCATATGCCGGAGTACCTACTTCATTACCTCATCCACCCAGTAAACTTTAAATATGCGTCTACAGATCCACATCGAAAGCCTACACTTTGCGGATTAGTTCTTGTTATGTGTGTATGCCTCTACCCCATATAAGACAATGACAAAAATATTACATTCATAATGCAACCTAATCTAACCTAGAAATGAATATGACAGTTGACCAATATTACATCATAGACAATGTACTACACGTCTAATTCAAGGTCAATATATCTGTCAAGAGAAAAAATATTATTAGGTATGTGTAAGAAAATGTTCTTTGAATTTGACGTATATAGTATATTGCGACGTAATATTGGTCAACTGTCACATTTCTAGGTAAGAAGCGAAAAACATTTTTGTTTAACAAACAACCTTGAAGTTTGAGTTATAATTATGAATCTTAATTGTACGCGAATGAATTAAAAAATTAATGCTTAAGCTTAGAAATATTGAAAGATCGCTCCCCGATGAGATTGAATGTCATATTTTTGAACATCGTTTATCTTTGTGTGACTTTTTACTATGTATGAACAATAAAAAGTGATTAATTTGCATTTGATACATTTTTTTAAAATTTAGTGAGGGAGATATGAAAATAATAATAGCTAGCAGCAGAAAATTGGCAGGTAGATTCCTGACTATGTTATAAGTTTAAAATGTTCAAGCAACCATGGCCTAATATCAATAGTTATGGAGATATGCAATATCAAAGTTTGAATTTTTTTTTCAACATTTCTTATTTAATTTTTGCAAAAAGTTGAACTATCATTACAGTATCTTATGTCGATTATGAAAAATTCATTCGCTTTAATACAAGTCAAATTAAATGAGAAAAACCTTGCAAAAATTGACAAACAAGGTTTTTATCATTTTATTTAAGTTGTATTGAAGCAAATATATTTTTCATAATTGATATACGTTACTGTAATGATAGTTGAACTTTTTGCAAAAAAATAAGACACAAATATTGAAAAAAAATACAATCTTTGATATTGCATATCTCCATAGCTATTGTTATTAAGCCATGGTTGCTTGAACATTTTAGACTCATAACATAGTCAGAAATATACCAGCCAAGTTTCTGCTGCTAGCTCTGGTACACTCTGTATTTTTAATATGAGGGAATTGGCGGCCACTATCGGCCGAACTATGGTCCCTAAAGCTGCCTACCTAGCAGTAGGTACTACTAGCAATACTACTAGCAATTTTAGCAGTTAATATAAAATAATATATTATTTTAAAATAAATCTTTAAGACGATAAAATCAATATTTTGACCCTTCCACGAGATGACCAGAAAATATGGGATGCTGTATCTCATCTTTAAGGCAAGATTACTAGCAAAAGAGGCTCTCAATAACGAAGGGTTTTTGAAGTTTAAAGATCGTAAGTGTATTTAAAGTTAATTTTTTGATAAAATTATGACTCATCCAAGACATAAATAAAACTCTCGTTAGCCCAGCGGGAAGGATGGAAAAAAATAATCCTGATTTATTAAAAAATTAAGTAAATTTATGATTAAAAATAGAATTTACTAACTACAATTTCATAAATTGTAGAAAAAGCCAAAAAAAATTTCATGTGTTTTAGATTTAATTTTCAAATTTGCTTATGCGAGCGAACGAGTTTTTTTTTTTTATTAAATTTATACATATTTTCTATCACTATAGATCGTGCCAATCCTTATACAGCTTGTCAGCTCGTTTCTATTCCATTTTCTTGCATAAGTACATTGCATATTTAGTTATAGGTATAATTTACATTGGATAAAATATATTAAATATATATATATATATATATATATATGAACATAACAAAACTTAGTAATGAGACTTGGTAACCGTTCGAAATAAAAAAAAAAACATGAAAATCAACTTGAATCACTGAGATCAAGATAAATAAAAAAAAATCATGGAACAGCTCAAAATAAAAATAATAATAAAAAGACATATTGAATTACAGGTTTAATATTCATTGTATTAACTTCCATCATTAAGTGGTTTACACAGGCAAATAGGTGGATCACGCTTACAAAATATTATTGGAAAGTTAAGTGATGAACACGATTTTTTCAGACGAAAAGAAGAGTTTTGTATCTTTCGAACAACTTTTTTTGGTGGTTAGACAAAAACCTTAATTAATAAGCCACGCATGAAAGAAAATCCAAGTAATTAAAAGTGTGGGAAGTAACTTTGAACAAAAAATAGGGGACGGGAATATTTAAAAATTAGATGATGGCTTGAAAAAAATATAACTGATTGCCAGGCTTGGGCGAAAATGGTTTTCGCTACATTTAAAACATTTTATAGGGAAATTTTTATAATAAACTTAATGGCTTGTTTTGATGTTAAAAGTGCCGATATATTAAGGGACCATTCAGTTTGAAAATGCTTACAAATGGGTAATATTTTTGAGATATGAGATCGTAAAAAATTGAAAGATAGATTTTTTATCATTATGTAAGACTTATAATAATATATTGTAAAACTTTTAAAATCTACTTGATAAACCCTAGATTTATATCTGTATTCTTTTTGAGTGTTTCTGTGGAAAGCGCTTCGAGATATTTAATCTTTTTCTCTAGTTAATGGCAAAACCCTTGGAGTCTATCATCAGTGTATATTTGAGAGATAAATATTTATATATATATTGAAGAAAACACATTTGTATTATGAAGTTGCAGAATAAAGTTCTGTGCTTTTCAAGTAAATTTTTAATTCAATTGTAAAAGGGACTACATGTAAGGTCGAAAATTTGACGGCAATTTACCATAGGTTGCCAAAACGAAACTGGATAACCCGCTACTCCCAAATAGAGTGGAGGTCCGTAGTTCAAATCCGTTAGCAGCTAAAATATTTTTTCGTTGATTTTTTTTAATGTCTTTTTCTAATTAATAAAACTAATAAATTTTCAAAAAATATTCCATTCGTCAATTATGTGAAACCATACTGATTTTCGTATTTATTTCACCCTTCTTTTTTTAATCTTCGTTTCATCGTTAATCAATTCCAATTTCCTTAGACAATACGGAGACGACGTAAAATTTTCTGCTTCGAAATCCATTGACCGCTACCAGCCCAACCGCGTCCCTTCATGACAGTATCATGTCCCGTAATTTTACCATGTGCGTGATGTGTATAGTTGTTAAAAGGTGTCGTATATGCCTGAATTCCACTGGTGGGTGTGTGTGTGTGTGTGTGTGTGTGTGTGTGTGTGTGTGTGTGTGTTTGTGTGTGTGTGTGTGCGTGTGTGTGTTTGTGTGTGTGTGTGTGTGTGTGTGTGTGTGTGTGTGTGTGTGTGTGTGTGTGAAGGGCAGTCTTGGTTCATTTGGTTTATGCTTCCGTAAAACTTGTCAAAGACATGTAAATTTTACTATTTTCTAGGGGATAATAGTGAATGCAACGCTTGCCATAACTTTTTTCTATATGTAACAAAATTTTCAATATAAGCGTAACATTTATTTACGACTCAAATAAATACAAACTAATCTGCTGATAAAGACACAAGCTTGCAATCTAGTGATTGGAGATCAAGGTTCGATTTTTTTTTCAAATAGATATGCGAACACGAAACATGTGTCGCATCAATATTCTTATTATTTTGAAATTAATCTATACGCTCGTGCCGTGAAACTAGGACTAAATGTCTTTTGTTCTGGGATGGGGCTCGAACCACCGACCAGCAGATTACTAGACGAATGTCATGACCACTACATAAGCAAGCTACTCATAGATTAGCAAATAAGCCCTTTTTGCATTGCGCAAGCGTTTATTACGTACAAATATATATATTTAAAATAAAAAATGTTTGAATAAAAGCTTGCCTGTGATAGCAATTAATTTATCTTAATATAAATTTTTCAGGCAAAGAAATGAAAGCACGGTGAAGTTTGCCTGCTACGATTTTAATACCTAGTGTAACATTTATTTGTAGACAGAAATTTTATTTCATTACCGATAAATTGTCATTAATTGGACAAAAGACATTTATTTACTTGATACATACACACATAATAATATATAAATATTGTATAATATATAGCAAGCCTCTCGGCCGCTACCTGCCTCGCTAGATATATATGTTCTGATAAAGTTTTCATTTTACCACCTTAGATCGATATCTTATATTTATTTTGAAAGAAAGTACTAATATACCTACAGTAAAAATTAAAAGTTAAAATATGAAAGTACCATGCAAAATGTAAGAAAAAATTGAAATAAATGAAAATGACAGTTTTACATTTATTTTCAAAACAGCAAATAATTATTGACTAAAATAAAAATTTCGGTCAATATATAAATGATTAAAATAAAATTACCATTGAACCTCAAATAACATAATAAATGTTCCCATCTAATAAGGATTTAAATGAGGATTTTCATTCATACAATACAAAAGGCGGCAACAGTATGAGATCTCAGAAGAAAAATAAAATCCTTCACAAAATTTGTGCAAAAGATTTAAAATTTTGCGTTGCCTATCGAAAACAATACAAAATACACTGAATAACTTTTGAATGACTTAAGATTCTATTATACAATATGTTTTTTAATGAAAATCGTGTTATAGCTTGTATGTGGGTTATACCCGTAAAAGTAAATACAGCAATATCCAAAAAATTTAAAAAAATAATTTGAATACAGTCACTGAGGAAAACTAATTTAAAATGTTAAAGAGTTTAAGTTATTATTACGGTCATTAAACATATTTAACAGTAAATGGATACGAATATTTTATACGAACCGTATGTTTTTCCGAGAAACGATTCTCGACGTTTCGTTGAAGTCGTATTCGATGTCACCAGTCCGCCCTATACCTCCGCGGGTACAGGTCGTTCTCCTTATAACGTTGAATACGACTTCAGCGAAACGTCGAGAATCGTTTCTCGGAAAAACATACGGCTCGTATAAAATATTCGTAACCATTTACAGTTAAATAATTTAAAATGAAATTAAATCCAAATTTTATGTATCTATCCCTTTCTTAATCGTGTTTCGTATAAATTTAAAGGATTTGTGTCCTTTAAAATCGCAATTATGTAAAAGTAATCCTCTATGACTGCATTAATTATTTTTTTTGGATACTGTGCTGCCTTTGCTTTAATACCCCATATATAAAATAATGTTTTGAACATAATAAACATTAAAATAAATAAATATGCTTAAATTTTTTTCAGCAATTAATCCTAAATTGAATAAGTAAAATTGTATTAAGATTTTGCGGTAATGTGTGAGAGATAATTATCAACTCAGGTTTCCAGTTCTCTCAAACGATCAAGCATTAGTGACCTGACCGTCCACGCACTAGACCGTGATCATGGAAATCATGAGTTTCTTGTTTTGCAGTACCGTGAGAAAGGCTTTCATTTATGATGTTATGAACAATGCACGATGCGCAATACTGTTAAAATTGGTGCACCGGAGAGATGTGGAAACATGAAAGCAATATTACTTCAATAATGATATTTTAATACGTGCTGAGTAATATATTGAGAAAATATTTCTCAATATACTTCAAACACACTAAAAATTTTCTAATTACATATTTCGACATAGTTTTATTAAATTTATTTCGAATTTCTAAAACAAAAAGCAAACAGCGTTTTAAAAATTACGAATGACTTGAAAATTTTTATTTTCAATATATTTTGTTCATACTCTAAATATTCTGAATATATAAAAACTGGTCTAAAAAAGGAGTTAAAAATTGTTTTTACCTTCATATTCTATCCTAGTGTAATGTTAATAAATCGGAAGAATTTCACGTACACAGATAAAGGAGATTGCTTTAAAAACTCTAATCAAAAATATATATATCTCATTAAAATTGGCAACATTTGGTTTATAGGAATAATAACATTTTCTACTGCAGGTGGCTAACTAACTAAGTAACCATCACCATCACCATTTCTCCACAGGGATAGACAGAGAGGATAGAATGCCATATTCCTCTATCTTGGCTTACTACTTTTGCTTCGGCTACATTCATACATCTACTCATGCATGCTCTACGATTGTCGAGGCTTTTACAGGGCTATCCTCCAATACTTGTAGAATACGATCACGCCACGTCTTTTGCGGACGCCCTCTATTCCTACTACCTTCTATTCCTAACACTTGACCTATATATTTTCTAAACCATATTTTTCTTGCTCATACATTCTATATGACCAAACCATCTCAACACTTCTTTATTAATTCTGTCTACCACACTACAGTTAGCATTACATTCACCTCTAATTTGTTCATTCCTCACTATATCGACCAAAATTTTTCTACACAAGTGCCTGAATGATCGCATTTCCACCGCATTTAGTCTACTTTAATTCTTTTTGCTAATTCCAGGCTTCACTTCCATTCATCAGAGTTGGCACTAGAACGCCATTATGTATCGTTAGACTTGCTAGTCACTGCAGGTGACGGAAGTAAAGATACAACTCACATACGAAACAAGGTGTGTTAAACATACATACAACTTACAAAATTTTATATATGTGGAAGTCTATCATGGGTGGAATTGGTGAACATAACATTGTGAAAGTGATCACTTAAGCCAGCCGTACGATCGATCGCAAGCCCTAAGAACACTCAAAATAGACTTCCATACCTTATTTCCCGTATAAAAATAGCTTTGTTTTTATGAGACATCTATTCTATCATTATCATAATCACTATTGGCACTACAAACCCTGGTGGGTCTTGGACTTCTCAAGAGTCTTCGTCCACTCATCTCGGTTGTCTTTGAGGACGTTGTCACTCCATCTTAATTTTGGCCTTCCTAAGCTCATTCACCCTATGGGCGTGATTTCAGCAGGGACTTTGATGCTCAGACATTCTCTCCACATGACCCAGCCATCGAAGTCTTCCTAGTTTTATAAATTTCGTCACATTTTTGAACGTCTATTTAGTATTTTTAATATTTTTAATATATTAATTATAATTTTCAATCGTTAGATGTAAGTTGAAATACCAATGATGAAAAACATCAAAATAAATTAAATATTTTATAGTTTATTAGCTTTTCTAACTGCCTTGAGTTTTTTTATTTATTACATGATCCTCCATATTTCTAAACACGCTGAAAAAAATATAGGTAGAAAAAAAAATTGCTTAAAAGGGTGGTAGTAATCAACACTGCTTTTTGGAATATTCGTTTTTTGGAATATTGGAATTCGTAGAGAAATCAAAAAACATTAAATATGCTATCTTGGCTTATTTGTGAAATTAAGAAAATTTAAAAACATGATATCTGATGTAAATGATGTTGAGAGAAGAACTCAGTCGCAAATAAAAAAATCATAGACCATTTAAGAGTTTTTGCAGATTCGTACAAAAAAAACATTTCACTTTGTGATGAGAATTATGACTGAAAAAATAGTAAATTATATCACAAGGGCGAAAATTCCCAAAGATAATTATAAAATTGAGGCAAAAGCCTGACTTATTTTTATTCTCTCTCTGCGTATTCCAATTTTCGTCTGCAACATTTTCTGATAAATTGCGTAGTTGCATTAATACTATTTGAATTCGTACCATAGAACAGAGAAAATTAGCACCATTAAGTACTGTTTTACTTGGATAAAGGTCACAAAAATCTAACCTTGAAGTTGCATTGCAAATTTTCGCCAGACCAGAGGTCACCAGCTCGATTCGTGATCGCTAATTGCAAACGCATTTGCTATACGATTCGGATTAATGCATATCGTGATTTCATCTTTGAACTTGTGAGAAAGCCTCTGCTCATACACAGTTACCATTAAAGTGTGTAAAACGGGTATTAAATGAAATACCTTTACGATTTACTCGTGTACTCGTGAACTGAACATTAATACAGTATTTTCTAGCTAGTATTTATTAGCTAGTAATATAAAAACTATTTTCCAAAACACAAGTCCATCATTTTGCAATTAAATATTTTAAATAGAGATGCGATTGAATATTATTAAATATTCTAAGAATTTATTTCTAAGGTAAATAATTAAGCTTAATTAAGATTTGATTATAAGAATACCTTAGCTACTTTCCAGGACTTGATAATTCCTGATAACTCAATACTGACTAAGCCAATGTCTTGCTGCTATATAAAAGTATAACATCATGTTTTCAATATTTATAGTATTAAAAAATAATCAATAAATATCTATAAAAGAAGTCACAAATTGAAAGTAATAATTTTCAGGCATAATCTAGCTGTTCGTACCTGGCGTTGCAGTTAGGTTAGTTAAGCGTTTAGTTGAAAATAAATTTGTGGGGGGAAACAAAGGTTTGATTCGCATAGAAAATATATCAGGGGAAGGAGAAAAGGTAAAAGACGAGGAAGGAAATATAGCCTATGTTACCTGTCGAGTCCTAAAGAATAAGTTTCCAAATTTTGAGTCCGATCGGTCAAACGGTACAGATTTGCATCGAATATATGACAGGGGGAGGAGAAGAGGTATGAGAATAGGAGGGAAATGTTGCTTATATTACCCGCCGGGTCCCAAAGCATAAGTATGCAAAATTTGAATTGAATCGGACAAACGGTGTGGATTTGTATAGAGAACAGACAGACAGACAGACAGATATTGAGTTTTATAGATTACATTACATTACATACATTAAAAAAACATTGTTTAATATTTTTCATTCCTAATTCTAAAGTACTGCGAAATCCATGTATATTATGTAATGGAAAGGGCCATAGATGTCTCTATAAAAGTCCATTCGAATATAAGAAAGAAACTGATTAAGAACAGTGAAGTGGTACCCACCACAGATCCAAGGCCGTTCTACGAGCAAAAACTTCCGTATCAGCCTTACACTTTCGCCATCCAGTTTGGTTTTGTTTTAATGCTAAAGAAGTTTCCTGACTGACGACACTCGTGCAACGCGGCGAGGAAAATGCTCTAACCACTTCAGTCTCTCGGTTGCGTTATGAAAACAATTTATTAAAGAAAATAGACATAAAAATAAAATCACAAGTAAATAACAAAACATAAACAAAAGCAGAAAAATACAAGGAAAATTAAATAAAAGCATAAATATAAGTAAAGCAAAATAAACCAGCATATAAAAGATTCAGTAAAATAAATACATATCATGAAAAATTAAAATTGTAATAAAAAGTAAAATAAAAATATAATAATGATAACGAACATTATTTTTAAACAAATTTCAAAATTTTGATAATGCGCATGTTCTTACGATGAAATTGGTGAAATTATGTGAAAAAAATGTGTAAAGTGATCACTTAAGCCAGCCCATACAGGTCATACGCTTTAAGACTTCAATACACCTTTCCTATATAAATAGCTTCGTGTCTGTGAGACTTTTATAATTTATCTTAATTTATTATAATTAATTACTTTAATTACTAACTAATTACTTTATACTGTATTGAATAGTTGTGTGTGGATGACTTAGGTGGTTTAACAAATAGAAAACAAGAGTAATGAAGATATATGACTCGAAAGTTGATAGTACCAAGAAGAGAGGATAGTTCCGGAAGATTTAGGAAGATACTGGAAGGTGGTTAAGATACTGAAAGGCAAAATACAGTTATCTTTTGAATTTGTTTTCTTATTAGTACTTAATTATTTATTCATCTCCCATGTATTAGATTGTTTAATTTTAATTCTAAGTATACTTTGTTTCCTGATGAAGGGACCACTGGCCCCGAAACGTATTGGTATTTTTAACAAATCAGTTGTGAAAACACAGTATAAATATTCTTATCAATTATATAACTAAGTTTTTCCTGAAATAACCCATTTCATACTTCAACAGTAACCCATGCTGTATTCCACACATGCGGTGCGCATTGCCTTCGGTCATAAAATGATTGGCTCTCATTATAACAATGAAATGCAATATCCGAGGTATTGCAAAGGTATCAGTTCTGGACAGGTGGGGTTGAATAGTAATTAATATCCAATTAACTTGATTTATAATACCACAGATTTGTATGGGGCATTATAAATGTATGTTTTTGTATACAATTGATGAGAAGTCTGATTTTCACATAACTCAACGGCTATGATGAAAACCTTAGGGTAACATATTAAAATAGCCCCACACTAAAAATGTGTGGAACAGTTGAGAACTTGCAAACAATGTAACAACATGCTATCGAGAATAGGTGACTGCATAATTAAAGTGCATAGCTATTTGAATGTGCTAATTTTGTAATCCAATTAAGATTATTTGGGTCCAACCACAAACCACAAATATACCTATACAGTCTTTTGTTTCAGAGGTAAGTTTGTAGAACTTCATAATCACACATATGGAAATAAAAACAATTGTTTTTTAAGTTCTACCTTTTTAATTTTCTGAGACATGTTTCGCCTTATGAGGGCATTATCAATAATTGATCGAGATTGAAGAAAGTGTAACCTATATAGTTGTCAACTATCGTAAATTTCTTGATACCCAACCTGGTACCACGGAAGTTTCCAATACGGTTAACTTGCTTTGAAAAAATACTACGAGCTTTTAAATATTAAAAAAAAAAAGTCATAAATACCTTTAAAAAATTATTATCACTGATCGTGGCCTTAGGAGACAAATGAAAGCACTGAAAATTAAGTAACTATGTAGATGTATTAAAAAAAAAATTAAATTGATTCAGCGACATGTAGATTGACATTTAAAAAAATATTGATTGTATTATTTGTACGTATCATATAATTTTTCAAATAATTTAGAAATCATTTCATTCTGATATTTTGACAGTTATACAACATCCTGACGATGGAAAGGTTTTTCTGAAACATTTTGGTGTAATTAATCAAATTAAAGAAGTATATATATGTACAAATAATACAATCAATATTTTAATCAATTTTTAAAGCCACTTAACTCAAAATAAATTAATAAATTATACTAGAAATCACACTATTTCGCAATTTATCATCGTCTATAAACACATTGAATATTTTATTAATCGCTTGCTAGAACATTCCATCCAATTTTCAGAGGTAATAGTTGCATTAATTTATTTCTACACTTATATACTTCACTGTATTATTTTATTTAATGTATGTTGCTGCAAAATTCCATAACTGGCCACCGGCCGTTATCCGTAGCTTATTTTACACCGATAGAAATGTCAAAACCAACTAAATTTCGCAGTGCGGTGCTGCTTTATATACGCGCTACGCTGGTTTTTTCTTGGTTAAAAATATTATTTTCCTTTCTAGTGCTTAGAATAAAGTTCTCGTCGACCCTTCTAGAATATTCCAGGCATCTTCCGAATAATCCTACAGTACAGTAGGCTGTTCTAGAGCAGTCTATAGAGTTTCGGACAATGCGAAATTCCTTCTACTTATTATTTCGTTACAGTATATATCTTAGTAAATAAATCGAGATTTGTTGCATGTTTTTACTTAATATATTACTAGTTAGGCCCATAGTCTCGCCCACGTAGAATTCAGTTTGAGTTGATTAGTGAAAAATCAATTAATAGTCATACAACTTCTTTATAGAAAGTATTTCAATATCTCTTACCGTTAAGGCAGCGTTCATGAAAAACGCGTCGCTCGACCATTTTTTCGTCAATTTAAGTTGTAAAGAAGGTCCCCATGAAAATCCCTTTTATTTAAACGGGATAATATATTGCTTATAACCATCCTAAAAGTCCATTCCAAATATTGATGAAAAAAATTCGAAATCGGATGAGTGGTTTTGATGATGACTGATATAACCTCCTTCATCCAAACTCACAAACTTTACCTCTTTATATATTAGTATAGATATGATACCATCACAGGTTATACTTTGGATGTTCGGTTTGGAACAAAATTTTTAAAATTTAAAGATATATAATGCTTTTTGTTTGCTGAGGGATTTAATTATCCAAAAATAAATTGTAAATGTGTCCCACATACCTACGTAAGGGGAAAAATTCTCCCTCTGTGACCCAACTTCCTTCCCTAAAGAATGAGTTTAGTTAATCACTGTAAATTTTTACACTCTGTGGATCTAACAAAGTTTTAAAACATATGTTTGAAGCTGGCAAAAATTAAAATGATAATGACAATAATCAGACTTATATTTTATGAGGGGTATAAAAGCAATAGTAGAAATATTCCATTGAGGTGTTTTTGAGATAAATAAAACCTGTCACTGCTCAAATAAATTTCTCTGGAATCTATGAAACTTACATCTTATTGGAAATGAAAGTTTTTGAAAATAATTATCATCAGAATTTTTCTTAAATCAACGTGTATAATTAAATGTTTTTAAAGTTTAATGTTAATGCATAATTTACTAAGATTGCTAAATAACTGAGAATAATTAAAACTAGAGCAAGTAAAAAACAAAAAAATAATGTAAGGACCAAAAAGAAAACCTATTAAAAATGTGTAAAATCTTACTGATTCAAAAACAACTTTATTATAAGCTGACACTAGAAGATTACGAGAATGAGAGATTTAAAACACTAGTACAACATGAATATACGACAAGATAAATAACAAATAAGAAACTAGAAATAAAAAATACAAAAAACAATCATTACGGAGACAAAACCAAATAGTGCGTTATACCAAAACTATTCAAAAAAAATACCGATAGAATAAAAAATGTAACGGGACAAAAAATAAAGAAAAAGCCCTAAAGAGATAGGTACTATAGTGAATAGTGAAGTAAACACTTAAAAGTATAAAAGTTATAAAATTGGTATTTTTAGATTATATTATAATTTAAGGACAATTAATTAAGGAAATGTACTTATACTATAATCAAATCCTTGCGTTTAAACTGTAAATAAGGTAAAATTTCACTTTATTAATCTTTTTGACCAATTTTAAGGAACACAATTACTGGATTCTGTCTCCAGAGAGATCATCAATAAATATGTTCCTAAAAATATTAACATGCTCAAAAATATTTTAAATAAATCGTCATTTTTTTCAAAATGATCCATACGTCTATCATAATTTTACAAAACGTTTGCAGAATCAATCATTACCATTCACTTCATTTGTTTGAAACGTTGAACCGTTTGTCTGATCCTGCGACAAAATGTCCGGGTAATATTTCATATTCAAGAACGTTATTGTTATTCAATGTTACAAGTGACTATTCCATGTTACGAGTGACTGTTCCATGTTACAAGTGGCCACTCAAACAATATTCGTGCTTAGGAATAATGTTATACAACAATTTAAATATTCAATGGTACGAGAGATGCCCTGCATCAACTAAAACCATTCTTCAATCCTCCCTCCAATATATTGGTTCATACAAATCAGGGTTGAGAGTTTCGGAGTTGAATTTTTTTAATTGAAAACACTTTTTGTCATTTATCAATTTGTGCACTTGCTGTAATTTATTTTATTTTTAGATAGAGTAGAATTTTAAGAGAGAAAGATAAATATATTAAAAAACACCAACAAAATTATATCCATTATTTTTACAATAAACACTTTTTGGAATTTATTGTAAAAATAAATTAATGACTTGATAAATAATACACTTAGTAATTTATAATTATTTACAATATAATATTTTTATGTGTAAATGTTCTCCCCAAAAAACATCGATTATAATAAAGCAATACATAATCTAAAAAAAATATATATTTTATCCAGGATACTTCAATCTTTTTGGAAATTCTAATGTTTTAAAACTCACAGCATTCACATGTTAGAAATTTAAAAATTTTCCTTCCACGTTACTGTAACAAAAAAAAAATTAATGAATTCAATACCTATACCTAGTCAAAAACGTATTTTTTTTTTAACGAACTACACTTAGCAGTGGTTTTCAAAAAACTATTCGCCTTTGTTTTACATCAACTTAACATTACTAAAGGAATTCAAATTAACTCTTTACTTTTTGAACAAATTTTTTAAAATTAATTTAAAGTAAGGTACCTACTTCCAAAATATATTCTAAATAGGTAGAACATAAACGCAAAATTTTCAAAATTATCTATCTTAATTTATTATTTGTTTTTTCAAATATCGTGACTAAAAATATAATCATTTCCACTGGATTGTGGCTCCGAGAGGCAAGTGAAACACATCTTTAATTCACTCTCATTGTTACTAGAATATTCCACACCATGTTCGCACTAGTTCACGCTAATTAGTTCCTGTTCGCTATTCTCTATGGTCACTTCTATGTCTCTTGTCAAAACAATTCTGTTTGTGCAGCACGATTTCATATTATTTATAGAAACCGTGTTCTTGTCGTTTCGTGAAGCTGATTGATTTCACCAGACCTTTGTAGTAATTTCTATTTTAGTGTAAAAGCTGTAGTGTTGTAAAATCCTTGATTACGTGCAATTCTTTCTGCTTCTACTATCTTGTGATATTATATTCTTTCTTAACCCGTCAAAGATTCATGTATTTCAATGACTGAATTAACATGTTATATCACACAATTAAGATGTTCTGTAGATGTTATGTCTTTTATCAATTAGACACGGTCGATGGTCTCATGTATGGTCTCTTAACTACTTAATATTCATGTGTAATTCGATTTTTATTTGTACTGTTGGATTCCCGTAAATAAATTACTAGAGATATTTGTTTAACGATGACGGTGTTATATAATGTACCAAAGTACTCATACTTTTTTGTTAATAACAGAGGATTTCATGCAGTTTCGTATAGGTTTTGAGGAATCCGTTCATTATTCAGTATGTTTTTACATTAATTTATGGATAAATAAATATTTTTCTAAATGCTCTCCTAAATCTTTCGACTTATTTTAAACTGGTGGGATTAAAACCTACTGAAAAGTGGTTGTATTTTATCCCAAAATTCTAAAAACGAACAAAATAGAAGGTTTCTGAACAGTCTGGAAGCAACTCGTATATACAAATATAAGCCGGATAAATTACGCGGAAGATGCGCTCGGCGCAGATGTATTTGAAGCTTGCGAAGGTATCATAAAAACAGCGACAACTGAGCGATACCAGCGATTGTGAATTCAAGATTGCTGTCACTGATGCGACGTGTGAACGTTGGTGTTATATTCAGTGATTATTTTTCAGGAGCAGTAGTAGCATTAACCTATATACATATTAGTTGTAAATATTTATAATGGATTCTGCAGCTGCTCTCGCTCTGGCTAACGCTGATGATGGATTTATAGGATACAGAAGGTTGATCAGGGAGGTCGAAGATAATAACAGGAAAAACTCCACACAGAATATTTAAAATAAGATTTTAGATTGCCCAGTGGCCACTATTCGTACGAAGCATTCGCTACTGCGAAAAAGTTTGATTTTTTTAGCTTTCTGACTTTTATCTCGTTAACCCTCTGAGACCGTATGTATGTTCAAACGAACACTAATTGGGATTTTATTTTTCCCATAATATATCGAATATAAATGTCGGGTTTTTGTTTTCTGATTGCTGGCAATCTTGTCTATGGTGTCTATTTTTTTTGCCGCTTGGCTGCAATACGTAATCCCGCCAAAATTGTCGTTTACATTTTGACAGATCAACTCTTAGTGAATCTTCCGATTCCGTCCGTTTTAATTTTATTTTAAGGATAAACTTACCTTAATTTATCAATTTTTTTAAATTCAAATTATATTTATTTTGTTGCCTAAGGGTGTATTCTAACTATAACATAAGTAAATACATCAATTTTAAGAAGTTATTTGTCAGAATATTCGACTATAAATTCTATAACAACTTCTAAACTATAAGAAAAAAAAAACACCAAAAATTTTCAAAAAATTCTATGATGTGTTATCATACATCAAATATTTTTTACAACTGCCATAATTAATTCAGGTTTCAGAGGGTTTTTATAATTATTATCCAATATACCAACAGATATTGGCAGAAGCATTGCACAATCTGATGAAAAATTTTTTCGAGCGATTTGTTTCCTGAGATTGAGTCCTAGCTCGTGGATCTGAGATAGAACCCTCGGTCGCCGGGTCCACAGGCAGCGCGCATCAATCATTCATCTCCGACGCACGACTCCCCGGTTATTGAACGGCCTCACAGACCCATTGCTTATTATATTATTTTCAATCCGCTCTTATTTTGCATCACTGCAGTTTGCTGCACTCGACGGCCGTAAGAAGGTCGTGTTGTTTAGTGCATTTACCCTTCGAGTCCTTGGTCCGGTGCATGCCCATTGCCCGGTGCATTGTTACCGGCAATGCGCAGAGGACCAACGATGTTTTTAAAATATTTTTTTCAATTAAAGTAATAAAATATTATAATAATTATAATATTCACTGTATCACTGACTGCGGCGGGAGCCAAATAAAACAGTTGAAATAAATAAATAAAATAGTCATCATTATTGTCACTTTATAATTCAGACTTCTGTTACACACGTTATTCGAGATTATTTCACAGATACGTAGATAGGTACTTTTGTCTTTCGCTTCATTGCTTGTTTATGGTCAATCGTACAGGTTTTCAATAGGAAAATTTCATAGATTACAAATACTGATGAAGATATATTGAATAGCAGAGTGTTAGTTAAATAAGCATAAACCAATATCCGATTTTAGGACTACCGGTTTCAAGATGTACCCGTCTCTTCGTCAGGACCAACACTACATCACTATGTTCACAACACTATACACCACAGATATAGTACTGTTAAGATTTCACCTTTTATCACATGCGTGTTAACCTTGTCAAAGACTCGCATGCACAACTAAACAATAACTAACAATAACAATACGCTAGACTTTGAACATCTGGGAACCATACAAAACTTGGAACCATTTCTCTCAGACATTATGCACCAATTTACAACAAAACCGATATTTTTTGTAAAAAAAACGAATGAAATAAAGTAAACGGCAATCTTCTATACGTCCTGCACCGTGTAATTTCAAATCAACCACGAATTTTGACTCACAATAAATTTTACATATATTTACTTATATGAAAAATATGTTAATTTTCCTTATTTCTCTTCTATGAATTGCGTTCTGTCACAATAAACCACTAAATGTGTCACAATTGCGTAGTCTTGATTTTATATACATAGTTTGGAGTTTTTCGGACTTTTCTAAAATTTATTCGGCATTTCTACTATTTATTCTTGACCCTTCTATAAATTTCTAATTTACTGTATAACGTCCAAATTGCTGAGAAATCCTCGATTATGTGTAATTTTTCTGTTTCTACAATCTCATAAAAATACAATAATTTTATCTAGTTTTAAGATAAAAATCTAGTTTTGAGATAACTTTTTAAGATAACGACGGGAAATTATATCACTCATTTACTTAAGTACTTCGATGTGATTTAAAATATCAGGTAATCTAATCTCAAGTGAATCTTTTCGATATTTCCTTTTTCAAGGTTCAAGGTTCTCATTCCTGGTTCCTCTTGTGCCGTCAGAGCAATCCATAGAATTGCACACAGAACCCTTACTCACAAGGTCGCAGACAGATGTCCCCTTGAGGCAAGATATGTGTCGTTCATGAATGAATTGTGGTGGTAGGGGGTCGCCGCGAGTCTAGCCGTAAAACTATCCGCCAATTGCAGGAACGATACTGCTGACCCACTCCCGGTTATTCTCCTGCCGGCCACCTTAGCACACGCAAGTGATATTCATGTACGAAAAAAATTCATGACCTACAAATTGTAACAATAAGTAGCACTATTCAACAGTGAGTATCATTTTATACCCTGTACCGAACTGATCACACTGTCTCTGCTGTACACATATCATACACACCACACTCACTGAACGCACGACACACGCTGACACGATAGGATTTTTCTGGATGAGTGGGAATCCTCTCCATCACAACTTAAACCCGTTCTTTTTGAAATTTTCACTGTTCCATATGAATGAACTGTTTGGTTCACTTTCGCCAACAATCGTTCATCGGTTCAAAAGTTCTTAGAATTTTTTAATATAAATTTAAAATAAACGTTAAGGTAAGCTATGCAAGTAAGTCACGAGATGGGTATTTTAACCATTATATCAATAATCACGTCATTTTGAAGGATTTGTAATGTCCAAGGAAGGAAGAAAGGAGATGCATGGTGGGATGACGAGATTAGAGATCTTATAAATGAGAAGAAAAAAGCGTGGTGTAACCTCTTGGCAGCAAAGAATGGAGATGTAAATGGATATACGCTAGCCAAGGATTTATATATATTATAGATATCTCACAGAGACGAAACTGTATTAATTATGGGAAAGTAGGTATAGAAGTCATTTGGGTGTAACAGGACTTATGACCTGTCTTTTTATGGTTGGCTTAATAAGCCAACCATAAAAAGACAGGTCATAAGTCCTGTTTCACCCAAATGACTTCTATACCTACTTCTTCCCATAATTAATACAGTTTCGTCTCTGTGAGATATCTATAATATACATTAATTGATTAATAATGTCTCTGTGACATAAATCCAGCACTGTTCTGAAAGATTTGAACAAACTCAAAATATTCTGAAGGATTTATATATTGTATGTAAAAAAAAGGTAAAGCACGGAGTGAAAGAAAGAAAGGAGCGTTTGAGGAAGGACGAGGGACTTAAATTGACTCAGAACTTCCAAGAAAATATCAAGATCTTTTGGAAGGAAGTTAAAAAGAGGCACGAAAAGAGGTTGTGTGAATGCTATTATGTCTAAGAATGGAAAGATGCTTAGAAACGAAAATGAAATAAAAGATAGATGGAAGGAATTTTTTGAAGAAATGTATGAGAGTAATGGGAATGTGAGTGAGGACTCCTTTGAGGCGTCCAATGGATTTATGAATAGTGACGACAGTGTGAATGAAATAACTGTGGAAGAAATCAAAAGAGCATTGAAGCACATGAAGAATGGCAAGGCTGTGGGTTATGATAATGTTGCTGCCGAGTACATTAAGGGTGGTGGTCCAGTAATACTCACGTGGCTTCATAGACTCTTCAACCAATGTTTAGAGGGCAGCTACACTCCTAAGGATTGGAGAAGAGCTGTTATCATGCCTCTATACAAAGGAAAAGGGTCGCGAATGGACTGCGCGAATTATCGGGCCATTAGCCTATTGAGCTCTGTTGGCAAACTGTATGCGAGAATTTTGATAGAAAGAGTGAGGATGACAACGAAAGAAAAAGTGTGGGATGTACAAGGAGCCTTCATGAGTGGAAGAGGATGCATGGACCAGATTTTCTCACTGCGCCAGATGACCGAAAAGTTTTTGGCAAAGAACCAAAAACTTTTTTGTGCCTTTGTGGATCTCCAAAAAGCGTATGACAGAGTGATAAGACGAAAGTTATGGAAGGTTTTGTCTGAATATGGGGTGAAGAGTAAACTCATACAGGCAATTGCATCCCTGTACGAAGGAAGTAGTGCTTGCGTGAGAATTAATGGGACATTCACATCATGGTTTGATATTACAAAAGGTGTCAAACAGGGATGCGTAATGTCACCATGGCTTTTCAACCTGTATATGGATATTTGTATGAAAGAACTGAAGGATCTAGAAGTTGGAGCGAAAATGGACGGACTCACCATATCCTGTCTGCTATACGCAGACGATGCAGTATTAGTGGCTAACAGTGAAGCTGATCTGCAGTGCTTGGTATCCAGGATGTCCGATGTATGCATGCAGAGTGAACTTCTGATGAATGTCAGCAAATCGAAAGTGATGGTATTCGAGAGAGACGAAAGAGTGACTAAGTGTGATGTAATTATAAACAACGAATGCTTAGAACAAGTGAACGAGTTTGTGTATTTGGGAAGTATGTTTAGTAGAGACGGCAAGGCTGAGAATGATATCGAAAGGAGAGTAACTGCGGGAAACAAAGTTAATGGTGCACTAAATGCAATTATGGCCAATAAGAATCTGTCAAAAGAAGCAAGACTAGCGGTACATAATGGCGTTCTAGTGCCAACCCTTATGTATGGAAGTGAAGCCTGGAATTGGCAAAAGAGGAATGAAAGTAGACTGAATGCGGTGGAAATGCGGTCACTAAGACGCTTGTGTGGAAAATCTTTGGTCAATAGAGTGAGGAATGAACAAATTAGAAGTGAATGCAATGCTAGCTGTAGTGTGGTAGATTGTGATGGTCGACATAGAGATAGATTTAATAAATTTAGAAAATCTTAAAATAATAATATTCAAAAAAGTAAAGTATGGACATCAAAAATATATTTCTTCTGTTTGGAATCGTTTAAAAGTAAAAGCCTGATATATTTCTTCTTAAGATTCTATGTATTACAAGAGGCTAACAAAATATTGAATATTCAGCTATACAAGTAATATTTCTTAGATCTTTATTATACCATAGATATAATTCTGTGTTAAATTAATATCGTTTGCCAATCCTAATAGACTCGACCTTGTGAGTAGGTGCGAACGAGCCTTTATTATTTATGAATCAGAACAGTAAGTCTCGCGTGTAGCGGGTGCTTAACTATTATTTTAACGAAACGGACCAATCACAGGCGCGCTTTGCCTTCGACGGGTTGAGCCGGAGGCGACCGTCCTGTTGACTGAATCCGGCCAATGGCGAGCGCCGGCGGTGAGGTCATCGCTCATAGGATGAGTCACTGCACTAGCGTGGATTTCGAAGATATGGTGCAATCGAGAGTATAAAAGGAGCGAACACGAAATACTCAGCCCCTTCAGTTCGAGACCAGACTTGCGAGCGGGAGCGCTGCCCAACAGACTACCGACGGAGCCCCGAGTTCCAGATCATCAGTTGCGAGCAAAGGAGCTGCCAGCTTGAGAGAAAGCGGGTCTTGCAGCGGCGAAGTATAGAGATTCCACCATCCCGCAGCACCAGAAGGAGGATTCCGCCACAAAGAGTAACAGATAAGGATCATATTCATATTATCTATTACGGTTAATTATTTTCACTATCGAAATGTATTTATTTTGGGAATATTTGAGTTCGGAATAATTATGTGTAATTAAATATCACGATTGCTTGTGTGATATTGGTTCAAATCGTACAAGAATTCCGTTCCAAACGGGTGTATTTTTATGCAAAGCGAATTTCATACCGTTTATGCTAAAATTTGAATACACGGATTTCTATATGAATTACTTAGTAGCATTATAATAATTACTGTATTGCATAAGTATTGCGCAATCCGGTCTTCAGTTAACTCTTTATGATTTGAGTACCTCGGTACATCTAGCTTAACAAGTAGCTTCAGAATGACGAGTAAAGGACAGAATGGGGAGATCTAACTAAAGATTGGGGATATCTGGTTTGTGTTAGCCTAGCTGGCTGAGGGGTGGATGATTGCCGGCACTTGGGCGTGGAACCCGCACAAGCCCCTGCAGGGCCCCTTAAAGGCGGGGTCCTCCTTGTTGCTCGGGGTCGTCAATAAACCGACCACCTAACCTCATCTGGCGCAAACTACTTAAACCAACAAAAAGGTTCCCTTTGTCTTTGGAAGGATTTCCATGCTTGAATGCTGTAAAACCTTGATAGAAAACGTTAACTTCTATTTCGTCCTCTGTAAGAAAGACAGGGCCAGAATAAATATAAAAATCATTCACTCATATGGAATAGCTGGGATATTATAAATATGTTACTAACACTCTAACATTTGTCCAAAGTAAATGTTGCAAGATGCAGAATCGTGGGACGCCGCTCTGAAAAGGCATAATGAGATTGCACAATAATTTGTAACATCGCTGACTATGCCCGCAAAGGAGGCTAATGTCGTCATCAATTCGTACCAAAAGAGTACATGATTCTTCAAACACCGGCCTAAAAGAAAGGCGCCTCAAGACAACACACATCATCAGAAACTCGTACCAAAAGAGTACGGCCTTCTCAATTATAAGCCTAAAAGAGAGGCGTCACAGGATCACATCTCGTAAAGAAGAGATAGAGTCTCGGGATGCAGTAAGTTCCGGAGGAACAAGGGGGGCCGTTTAGTCACTTAGGAAGTCGGCCACCGGGTTTAGGCGGGCGCGGGGCCTCTACCCCTCTCAGCAGAGATGCTGAGGGTTTAAAAAAACCAAAATTTAGCATTCAAAGAAACTATTATTTCATATAAACTCACGGGCTGTTGTAGAATCCTTTCGAACAAACCATCCCCGAGACCTTATCTACTTATTTATAAAGAAGTTTCGCTTCAAAAATGTCGTATTTCGTAAATAGCAAATATATGTATTATTTTCTCACGCAACTAATATGAACAGGTTCATGCACGTCTAGGACGAAACCATTCAAGGTAAGAATTTGCTAATACAAAGTGGTTATAATTATTAATTTCAGTGTTATTTAATATGTGTGAATTTTTCCCTTTGCACCGTTCGAACAATTCTACTGGTTTGTCTCCAAACGGAAACGTTTTATTTCTAATACACGGATTCTTCTGGTGAACGTATTTTATTGTAACTAAAATGTATATATTATTAGGTTCGTTAGATATTTTTATTACGTAATATTATGCAATTGTTTCCACACTGCTCCTATAAAAGAATTTGAAGTTATTACGATACACAACGGGGTCCTTCATCCATTAGACGATTCATGTGCCAATTCAACGACGTATTACGAATAGTATATATTGTATTTATCGAGATTTAGTCGCATTTATTATTCCTAGTGAGGTTTTTAGTATTGGTTCCAGGCGCCATTATGAGGCGGAAATAGTTCATATTCATAGCCCGACTGCAATAGGTATTTTTGTCGCGTAAGAGGTAGCACTTTTAGAAATATAACTATGTTTTATGTTTAGTCCCTGACGGACAGGATGGTATAGCTGTGGCTATTTAGGTAATATACTTAGTAAATGCAAAGGGCATTAGGTATTTTCAATATAGTATGCGAACCCAAGATGTTAGAAATATTTTAGTTCCTATAATTTCATTGAATATTTGCTGCAGAATAATATTTGATGAGAGAAGTAGTTAATATTCCATTCAAAGCAAAAGTTTTAGTCAATATCTTTATAGGTAATATTCAACAGCAAATTAGAAATATTTCAGTTAATACGTATTTTTAGTTAATTTATCGTATAGAACAATTTCTGATAGTATAGAACATTATTTCATATGAAAAGTTGAATTTTAGTAGTAGTAATATTTCTGTATTGAATATTTAATTTTTAACAACTGTATCGCTACATCATATGGTTGAAGTCGACCGGTTGCATCCTGTCGCTCGATCGAGCGCGCTCACATATAAGAATAATGAAATATTTGATAATCCAATATATTGTATTTTGAACGCGACGGTTTGCTACTTACTAACCTTCATTATTTAGTAGGACCCACATTAGGGTCATCTTACATCGTTAGCCGTGAAAAGAATATGATTTACATTGATTTGCAATGGAATGATTTGTATTATAGATTTGCTTCGCCTTATATATTCAACACACACCCCATGGGATGTCTAACTCTGGTGCCGGACCAGGAGCTATACTAAATTATTATTAAATGTATCAAGGCCGCGATGCCCTACTATCTATCTGGATCATCACAGTGGTGCCGGTGACCAGACAGGAGCGTATTCGTTGGACTCATTTGCATAGTAATAAAATCATTTTGGTTTAGTTAATATTATAAATGAAAGAAAATATTTGATTATAAAAGCGGTTTTATTTAAACAATTGCGGACCACGGTCCGTGACATCAAAGAAAAAAGGATTAAGCATTTATGTGAACCACGTACTGAGACTCGTAGACAAACGTGATACTAGGTATTAAAAATTTCCTAAGGTTGTTTGTCATATAGACAGTTGGCATTTTTATTATTTAATATTTTGTGAACGAAAATTATTGTAGTAATTTTGGTCCTTGTGATATATTAGTTCGATTTTGGAATGCCTGTTTCTTTGTAAAAGTATTGCTCCATTTTATAGAATATGTGATTTATTTCATATCTCATTCATTTTATGTGGTTTGAATTCAAACGATTCACATTTGAAAAATATTTTTAATAATTGTATGAAGAGAATATATTTGAATGCGATCTCACAAGTATGCCACCGTCACAATCTAAAAAAGACCATCGGGATTTGCGGATCGCAGTATAACAAATATGTAGTTAAGATTCAAACGATTCACGTTTGAAAGGTTTTAATTAGTGCATTTGTTTTCTCGCAAGTATGCCACTGTCACGGCCTAGGCCGTCGGGATTTGCGAATCGCAGTATAACAAATATGTAGTTGAGATTCAAACGAATCACATTTGAAAGGTTTTAATTATTGCGTTTGTGTTTGTGTTTCGCAAATATACCACCGAACACGGCCAAAGCCGCCGGGTTTGCGAGCGCTGCGTGTTGGAAAGACCGGCGACGGTTTCCCTATATAACGCGAGCGGACACGTTTCGGCACAAGCGTGGAAGATGCGGCAGAGACCCGAGACGTTTGAGGGTTTAAGGTTTAACAAGTTCGACCTTCGCGCTCGGGCTAGTACGAAAAGACAGTTAGCTACGCCGAACGGATTCGCACGGCGCCCGAAATGCAAAAATATACACCTGTATTACGGGCAGATCACCGCGACAGATTTCAGCGCGCGCCACGGAGGGTTTATGATAGCTTAAAATTCGGTTTTAATTTAATTTCTTATATTAATATAAACTAATAATTAACCAACGCTAGATAAAATCTGTTCAGTGGCAAATATTTTCGCTTACGAGTTATGCAATAGTAATTAATAATAATAGCAGAAAAATATAAAAGTAAAAATAAATATAAAAACCGGATAACAATTTAGTAGAAAATATAAACACGAGAATATATGAATCTAAAAGAAAAGAACATTTGATATATATTTTATTTTATAAAAAAAAATTATAAATCCGATGTTTTATAATATTTACTTTTCTCTTTCGGTTATGTACTTTTATGATACAAATGCAAAAAATATTTTAATAACTATCCGTCTGGTTTCATAATTAAAAATTAATATAAATTAATTTTAATTAAATTAAGGTTAATGTAAATTAAATAAATCCACACTTGTTATATATTTGTCTTATGGATATTAAAAAGGGTTTCTATATTTGAAAAAAAAAAGATCTTTAAATTCAGCTAAATTTTTACAGATAATAATTACACAAAAAATTTATTGATTATAGTATTCTTACAAATCTACTTATATTATTTGATAACTTTCACGTGCATGTTTCGGAGATACCTTTTTATCGTCAAGGTGTTATATTAAAAATTGTCCTAAAAAAATAAAATGTCAATCTACAATGTTGCTGAATTAATTGAAAAAAAATAATAATTTCCTTCATTGATTTATTATGGTTCTTAATTATTCTAATTATCTAAATGTGTTCTTAATTGTTATACACAGTTATATACGGTTCTGGTTATTCAAACTAATTATAATTTCTTTGTTGTATGCAGGATTGATAGACTTGTTCGTAATATAAACACAGACGCGTATTGTTGCACGAAATAATTATTTGAGTTTCTTGTTTTGATCTAAAAATTATTTTGATTTGAATTACAAGAATAAAATTGCTTCCATTTTTATTTACAAGACGGCCTGGCATATGAATTAAAATGGTCATACTACCGCCATCTAGCGGAAATCAGAGAAAGTTTTGAGCCTTCGCTAGTATTAGTCTATAGGAAGCGGTAATAGAGAGCGCAATATATATATACTCTTAGTAACGAATAATTAAAAATTGGACTTGTTTTTTTTTATATATATTCCTTTGTTTCGCTTCATTGCAACGTTAATTGAAATTGTTTTATCTTCATTAATAAATATTATATTACAATATACGTTGATATAGCTTATTTATAGGCAGAATAGAAATAAACATCAGCTTATTTGACTACAGAGATGAGATATGGTAGACGGACAGTTGGCTTCTTTAATGATCATAAGGTTCACATACAGGGTTGATAATTGTTAAATGTTTACATCTCACTACTTCAAATTTCGTACGTATCTATATTGGGGTTGTTTTGGTTTTGGGCGCAATCTTCTTGGAAATAATACAAAAGTAAATCCGGAATTAACGATATGTGAGTTTCTTCAAGTTTTGAGAAGTCGTAAAGCTATGATTGATTAAGCATTTATTGTTTTTACTATACATTGGGTGTATGTAGAAATCCTGTTGAATAGTGATAAAATAAAATAAAAAAATAAATTTTTCAGGAGAGCTTTTGAATTCTTCTGGAACATTTTGGAAAAAAAAAAAAAAAATTTGAAAATAGATTTTTAGTAGATTAAATAGTAGTAGCATAACGAAATCATTAGCTTCATCCACCTTCATGCGTCGTCGTGGCCATTACTTTTAGATTGAGGTAGAAAGGTTGGACGTTTGGATCTTGAATAGATTCCAGTCGTATAGCAAACCGAATTATACGTTAGGAATTCTTGATTCAGTTACACACATACATCTTCTGTGGATATCAGTGTTGGTGATGACTACTACAGCTAGTACAGATATTAGGGTTCACCTCTTCTGATTTGTAACAGTGTACTTCGTTAAACATGTTCGCGTTGTTAAAGGAACACTTTAAAATTTTATAATGTTATGTTACATATAAGTATGGGGATGATGAATACGGAACATAGTAATAAAGTTGTTTTAGGTTTTCAATAAGTTTTGGGAGGAACAATATTACAGTTATACGGAGGATTTGCGCCTGATTATTTGACAAACGCTTAAAAATCTGGGGGAAGACAGGTTAGTAAGGAATAGTTATGGGAAACTTTTCTTGACATCTGGATGCACTTCTTCTACAAACATGCGTCGTCTTTAGATATCACTCTTGAGGGTTGGCTGGAAAGTTAATTGAGATGGATAATAGTTATATATATATACTTCTACGTTCCATAATTATCGAAGAGGTTGTTCCTACCCTTTTCTTCCTCTACTTCTTCTTCGTCTTCTTCTTATTCGTATATGCTATCGGTTATGTGTATGTATGTATATATATGTATGTGTATATATATATATATGTGTATATATATATATACTTTCTTTCCCCCTTTTAGTTATATTGACTTCAACAGCGTCTTCTTCTTCTTCTGTACGAAGGTTTTTTTTTATTGGTTATGTTCACTCTAGTCTTCTTCTTCTTTGAATACATACCATTTATGCTTTACTTTTCAAA
>JADDOH010001968.1:0-46804 GCA_016648135.1 Agrypnia vestita | reverse complement strand
TATATATATATTAAAGAAAACACATTATTATTGTGAAGTTGCGATTTCAGAACAAATTTCTGTGAATTATCAAACAAATTTTTATTAATCAATTAGAAAAGACATACAGAAAAATAACAGAATCGACATTAAACATAATGGTGAAGCATTAAATATTATTAAACTCACGTAGAGGTAACAAAATTAATGTTTTTCAACCAATTTTATTATCAACAATATTTTGAGAACAAGTCAGTATTAGAGGAACATGAATACGAATTATGATAGGCCAACGTACCTACGTGATAGGAGGCGCTTAATCATTCTCATTTAAAACCCCTGATTTAATACATATCCAATTTCTCTTTAAATTGGTTTAAGAGTGATGTTTATGTATTTTTTGGTGTGATATAAACTTGTTATTCCTTAAAGAGTTAAGGTTATTATTACGGTCGTTGGACATATTTATGTGCATACTGACGACCTCTATCGTAGAAGAAGTGAACACTCCACAAAGTGCATATAATTTACGACCTCGGAAGAAATAATCAATTCGGCCTACATCGCCGCCTTGATAGGACGCTCTCCCGATGACGCTGAATAAGACTTCAGCGAAACGTCGAGATTTGCTTCTCAATAAAATATCAGTTTTATTTAATACATAAATTATTATTCCTTATCACATTAAGTCTATAAATCATTCTTCCCATTTTATAATGGATTACCATTTGTCAAACATATATACAACAAATGTGTCGTAAATCATAGACCATGGGATTCCAATATGTTTTCCGACATATTTTCAGAAACATTATATTAAACTCACTGCTTGCATAAATCTCATAAAAATAGTTTTTATTACTTTATGTATGAACTATCAACAGCATTGAGGGTTATTAAAGGAACTTTTTTCTGTCATTTCATGTGAATATAAACTCAGAGCACCAGAATAATGGCAAAAACTTTAAGAAAATATAATCATTTGAGACAATAACGATCAAAAGTAAGGAAATTTCAGACCTAAGTTTTTATTATGCAGTTCAGATGAAATCTCATAAAAACTCGAAGTGTTTTTTTTAAAATTGTAAGATATTTTCTCTCAGTATATTTTCAAAGTATTTACGCTCATCCCTTAGCAGGAAGTGTAATCACGTATATTGAATTCCGATAAATGAAATACGCATGAAATCCCCTAAACAATTGAGGGTGAAACTGAAGTGTCGGAGGCTCTTGGAGTGAAGCGGCGACGTCTTTGTTCCTGACGTCAAAGGTTTATGCAATACGGTCGATGTGATAATGAGTTTTGAAAACTTAAATCATTAATTTATTCACTAAGAGTCAAATAGCCGCTTAAATCCCTTTAGAAAACGCTTCTTTGGAATTCTCTGTTGGCGGTGATACTTATAAACAAAATTTAATAGAATGCTAAACTTTGACAAACTTAAGGCTTCATGTTTTTTATTAAAAGAAACAGATAATACTTACGATACATACGGTCTGCAATTAAAATGCACATATTTATACATTTTTTAAAAATAGATATGCGAATACGTACTATATATATGTCACTCACGAATATGTATCTAAACTTTTAACGCAGTAAAGATTATTAGATATTTATATCATGAGCATTAATATACATAGGCTATTTATTAATGCTATCTCATGATATTAATAAATAAAAAAGTATTTCGAAGACAATACGTATAAACATCGATTGCTTCATAAACACGGTACTAGATTTACAACATATGACGGATTGCTCTTACCAAAGATAGCTAATAAATGCGGTCTATTGACATAAAAATATGTAGTACCTACCGAAAATATTTAATAAACTTCCAAGCCATTGTATAAACGATAAAAATATTAAGAAAGATCTGAAATGAAATCATTAATAAATAAAAAAGATTTATACTGATAAAATGGGGTATTTATTCGGCCGTATTCTGAAAATAACAATTTTTATCTTGACAGTTATTGAATAATATTAAAACGCCGTCAATGTTGACTTTTGAAGTTTGACAGGTTTGAAATTAATCAATTCAATCAATTAGAAAGCTAATTATTCAAATATTGTATGTTTTTACGCTTCTAAAGACCAAGAGGCTCAATTACAGAAGCGAAACACATCTCAAAACACCCAAGCTTGAGTAAACCACATAGATTCATTGTGACCTCATCGGGAATCGAACCCGAAACCCCAGTGTGAGAAGCCAGTGTCATGCTCACTGAACTACGAGAGCCGCCTTGTGAATAACTTAACGTTTGTTTAAGTTTTACAGCTTGATTGATTGAATTCATTAATTTCAAACCAATCAAAAGTTAAAATGTCAACATTGACGGCCTTACAATGTCATACAACTTATAACTGTCAAGATACAGAAATAGCAATGTAGCTATTTTCAGAATACTGCCGATTATTTTGGTAATGTTTTCGTTAACTATGTTGTTCATTTCTCTGTTTCCTTTATATACGAGGTGTCTCGTAGTTGGTAGCAAAAACTTTGGGAGAGTCTTCTTCAGTAAATTTTAAATAGAAAAAATCTTAACACTTTGGGTAAAATGTCGGCAATTACAGAGATAAGTATCATATCAAAATTAACTTCTTTTTTGATATTTCGTACTTATTTCTGTAAAATGTTGGGCTGTCACTACAGAAACTTAGATACTTTTGCACAGAGAATTATATATTTTGATATGTAATAACCGTTATAGTAAATAACTTTCATCTAATTATATGCTAACATTGAAAAATACAGGCATTTTGTATTTATCAAAGTAAAAAAATTATATTGTTTCTTTTTTTAAACGTATATTCTTTTTTTTATTTGTCTTCTAGCAAAAACATCCCAATGTATCGTAATAAAGTTTTAATTTTGCAAAAAACTCTTATTTAAGCGGATTACAAAGGCAGGAAGCAGGGCAATTAGAATCATAAAATATTCCCAATATTGATTCAAAATAAGTGAGAAGAAGAAGTAGGAGAAAATATATTACGAATGAAATGAATAATGAAATAAAGAACGTGTAAAATCGTAAAGCATTTTTGTTTTTTTGTTTTCCAAATAATTGACAGCGGAATAAACAGTTCCTTTAATAATATTATTTTTGTGGGTGGTGATGTTCTGAAAAAAAAATTTTGTGGGAAAAAAGCAAAATGTAGGTACATTTATTAATATCCGGAGATTTTGAAGAGAAATTATACAAATATTATGATCATTAAATTAAGTGAAAAACATAAACTTAGTTACCTCAACGTTAGTTTAATAAAATTTTTATATTGTCGTGGCTGCCAAATTATGGAAATTGATTAGCGATTTATTAATTAGTGATTAATTATTTTAATAAATAGACGAGGTCACTGAACACGAATTAAACATAACGCTATTATTTAAATTGCACTATTTTGTAATATATCACTCGGTGTATGAACACTTTATTTATCGTTCATAGAACATGCAATTCTCGCACATAGAAGTCGCATATATTTATTTCGCCACTATCCTTAAGTACTCGCACGATTATTTTGCTGGTATCTTGTTGGTGTAATGCAAGCGAGTAGCTTGTTAGTGTAATGGTCATGACGCTCGCCTAGTGATCTGATGGTCGGTGGTTCGAGCTCCATTCCATGACACCATCAAGTTAGTCCTATTCTCATAGCACAAGCGTTTAGCTTATTTTGAGAATAGAAAGAATATTGATGCGACACGCATTCCGTGTTCGCATCTCTATTTAAAAATAAATAAATCTATCGCTCCGAAATTCACAACTGGGCACCTGGCCGTCGTGTCGCAACTCACTTCGCACCGAACGAGCTGTCAAAATAATTTATACGTGTCCCTGCGCGGCCTGGACCCGCACTATTTATACGTGGTCACGTTGGTTTCGAACCCTCGAGAAGACAATTTTCCTTTCTAGTGCTTGTTGTTCCTGTCGCTTCTAGGTTGTTTCAAGCGTTTGTCGAAGGTTCCCGATTGTAATAGATAATACTAGAGTGCTGTACACTGTTTTAGAAGGTAATGGAGGCCTCCATGTTATTGTCGTTATTGACATATTACCGAGGGATTCTGTACGAAATCTCTTTTACCATTTTGTTACAATATTTTACTACTTAGGTATGTCTCGAGAATAACAGAATCTCTCATCAACAGGTGAAGTACTAAACTATTGGATAATGAATTATCTCTACAATGTTAAGGCCAAATCCATCAAAAACACAAATATTAGGCTGAGCGTTGAGTACAAGATAGTTTCAGTTGGAAATTTAGATGATATCTTGTTTAGGTATGGATATTAGGACCTAATATACTAATAATTAATCACAAAACTTTGCCGATAAGCCAGAGAATATAAAACTCAAATATAAAAATGTAAAATGATAATGGATGAGGTATTCTTTAAGTAATCACTGTTAATTTTCAATAATCTAAAAATGGGAAAAATTTTGATTGTCTATACTTCGAATTTTTAATTTTAGTATACAATTGTATCCTTACGAAGGGGCATGGGCTCTGAAACATGTTGATATTTTTCAATTCAAAAGTGGTGAAAACATAATTTATTTTTATTAATTATATTATAAAAATATCATTATAAAAATTTTCATACTTTGGAGGGTTTCTTCTTCTTAAAATAAGGCAATCCGATTGAGAAAAAAGAGTTCGCCCCTGATCGGAAGAATTATTTTTCGTAATAATTTGTGTCCAGTTTGTGAATGAATGTGTTCAGGTGAATGGAGCAGATTGGCACAGAGTGTCTGTGGTACTCACTGTTTGAAGTAGTGGTCTATAAGAATAATCTTTAAAGGTTGGGTTGCGAACGGCAATATTCATTGTTAAGGCTACAGCGATTGTCGACATTCTGTAGTCGCCGTGGCGTAAGGGAGGTCGCTCGGCTTGTGTGCTTGATTGGCCGAAACGGTTGCCACGTAACGGCTAGAATCCGGCAGCTCTCAGTCACCACTGTACTCAATGGCTAGCAATTCGCAATTGCGAGGAGTCCCGCTTTCCAGAAGGTCCCAGAATCTCTGAGAAATGGGAATTAATTTAAAAAACGAAAATATAAACGGCATCAATATCCAAAAAAAAATTTAATGCAGTCATCGAGGATTACTAATTTATAGTGTATGAGTTCGAGATTTAATAAGAAACATAGCCTACAAATTTATAGAAAACATAATTTCGGAAGGGATAGATACATAAAATATATAATTTAATAAATTTTAAATTAGCAATCCTCGGTGACTGCATTCAAAACATTATATTAAATTTGTGGATATTGCTGCCTTTGTTTTAACAGCCCACATATATTTTATAAGAGATCTCCATTGCTTTGTTTTAATACAGCAAAACGTCTAGTAGAACACATGTTGTAAAGGCTTTTTATTTACATTATGTATTTATTTATTTTTTATGAATTTTCCGAGCGGTGGACGCAACGTTATCCTAATCGACAAAAAGGATTTTTCCTTCAAGACTTTCGAATATAGGAACTCAGTTTCCAAATTGTATACATTAGACCCACCATGAATTTGGATAAATATCCCCCATCAAAAGTGTTAAATAAATTGAGTAGCTTTTAATATCAGTCTTATATAGATAGACTTTATAGTATAATAATTTTGTTTCCCACTTAAGACACTTTTACGAAACCTCTTTTTGGCTAAATTTAAAATATACTGACCACATTTTAATTGATATGATCAAAAACTACGAAATATATATCAAACATTTATATTAAAGCAATTTTCTTATTGATGTATCTATATATAGGCCAAAATAATATCTTTAAGGTGTTGCTATATTAAAGATTTAAATTTAGTAAAATTTTAATAAATATGCTATTTTTATTATATTAAATAATAAGACAGAATGTGAAGATTTTGAAATTTTGTGTAATTGTATGCAATACAGTTATAAGGAGTTGGTTTCATATTTTTGAGACAAAAAATCTAATTTTTACATATTGTCACAAGAGTCTAAAACAATGGTAACTACACATTATCGAAGTCTCTCGAGCATTCTACGTGAATCTAGATTCAATAGAAATACGGAGAAACCGGTCGAACATTCTCAATGTATCGCGAACCAACATTTTGTATAAAAGCAAAGACAAGCAGTCGGCAAACGGAATTATTTTGACAAGCGATAAGGAAACGGCGATCCGACGCACGACTAGCGTGTTTTACCAGAGACGAGTTAGGGTGGTACTTGCGTGCAGAGTTTTCTAGAGCGAAGTATAGTGATGATTACATCGGTGTAAATTACATTGGTGTAAATTAAAGAACAGTGGTCCAAATTAATTTATATCCAGTGAATTAATTGAATTAATGAAATTGTAATTAAGCTCCAGTGTTTAATTTGCCTTCTACAGCTATGAACCAGTGAAAATATGATATGATCTTCAGTTTTTCAAGAGATATATTTCTGTAACAAATTTAACTAAAAAGTTTCTCTTCTTGTTATTTTTTCATCATTTTATTATTAATTGAAAAAGCCTTAATTAAATTAATTGAAGTTCTGAACTGAAAGTAATTAAGTCTAGATAGGACTAACAATTTTCAGAAGCTTCATAATTTGATCTTTATGTTTTCAAGAAAATGTTGAACCAAAGATAAGATAACGGCATAGTCATTTTTAAACTGATCGTACGAGTCCCGGATATGTATTCCACAGAGATTCTTAAAATATACAGGAGCGTATATTAATGCGAGCGAATAGACAAATATATTAGGTCCTTACATATGAAATTGGCGTTTTGCCGTACTGGCAAATTTGATCTCAAATATCTTCTCTTTGGTTAGGAATTCCAAATCCAAATTTATACAGCTATTTACTCATGTATTTGTGTTTTGAAAATTATAATTCATTTGTTTTTTCCTCAATTGTTTTTTTCTTTGCGTCACTCAGTTTAAAAAATAAAAAACTTGAAATATCGCGTTATTTACGAGTACGAGTTCCATCGTGGCACCAGTGCTGCAGAAACGGCTCGAAGGATTAATGATGTGTATGGCGACGGTGCCGCAAAAGAAAACACAGTGCGTTTTTGGTTCCAACGTTTTCGTTCTGGAAATTTCTACCTGCAGAACAAACCCCATGGACGGCCGGAGACCAAAGTTGATAATGAAGAATTGAAGGCTATTGTGGAAGCGGATCCATCGCAAACCACATCCGAGTTAGCTGCAGGCTGCGGTTTTAGTGATAAAACTGTTTTAATCCACTTGAAGCAAATTGGTAAGGTGAAAAAGCTTGAAAGGTGGGTACCTCACGAATTGAGTGAAGCAAATCAACAAACGCGCGTTGACTGCTGCGTTGCATTACTCAACCGGCACAATAATGAAGGGATTTTAAATCGAATCATTACCTGTGATGAAAAGTGGATCCTGTACGATAATCGGGAGCGCTCATCGCAATGGCTGAACCCTGCCGAACCAGCCGAACCATACCCCAACGAATGGGGACCCACCACTTTCCCAGGGCCGTTCTATGAGCCGACGGCTCCCATATCGGCCCTACTCTTGCGTCGCCAGGTTGACATTTTTCTTATTTAAAGCCATCCCCGTGCGGCGCCCGTGTATAGGGCGAACGCCGCAAGGTTCTGGCAGCAAAAAACCCATTCGTTGTCCCCTCCACCAAGAACTTTCTTTATTAAATCAAATACAAATACAAGAAAATTAAAAGCATATAAAAGAAATAGATTTGTGCAGCGGCATTAAAATCAGAAGTAGAAAAACAAAAGCAAAGAAAAATAGAAATAAAATCAGGTTAAATACAAAATCAAAATAAAAAGAAGATAGCAAAATAGTAACATAAAACAGTATAAGCGAGGAAGAAAACAGGTTAAATTATACCATACCCCAAGCGAAAATTGACTCCAAAAAAGTTACTTGTGAGCGTTTGGTGGACTAGTGCTGGTGTCGTTCACTACAGCTTTCTTAAATCTGGCCAGACGATTACGGCAGATTTTTATTGTCAGCAACTGCAAACCATGATGGAAAAGCTAGCTGCTAAACAACCGAGGCTGGTTAATCGCTCTAGGCCACTGCTGCTTCATGATAACGCTAGACCACAAACTGCACAACAGACGGCTACCAAATTAGAGGAGCTTCAATTGGAATGTCTAAGACATGATGTCTTAGACATCCACCGTACTATCCGGACCTTGCCCCAACAGATTACCATTTTTTTCGAAATTTGGATAATTTCTTGCAAAGGAAAAACTTCAACTTCGATGGGGCAGTCCAAACCGCCTTCAAAGATTTTATTGATTCCCGTCCGAATGGTTTTTTTAGTAAAGGGATCGATGAACTACCTATGAGATGGCAAAAGTGCATAGATAGCAATGGTACATACTTTGATTAAATAAATATATTATAATAAAAAAAAATCGGCTTTATGTTCCTCCCATTCTAAACGTCAATTTCATATGTAAGGACCTAATATAAAAAATTCTTTTCCGAATTAACGTTGTTTTCTTCTCTGATTCCTGCGTAAGATTAACATCAGGATCATAAGCCGTGACTCTAGTTGAGAAGAAAACATATGGATCAGTCACAAATTTTGTGAATGATCCACGATCCATGATTTGTTTTTGATGAAAGATACTGCAAATCTCGAATCTATAATCCTGACAAAAATAAAACTCATTTGTAGTACAAACTTTAGTTTATTAAAAAAATATTATATATAGGTATATTCATGTTGCATCAAAAAGTAACCTTTAGTGAAGAAGAGGAACCCACCAAGCACCCAGGACCATTTTACGAGCAATAGCTCCCACAACGGTCCTACACTTTCGCCACCTAATTCAGAATTTTTTTATGCTAGAGTGGTCATACTCCCCACACCACTTAAATTCATATGAGAGCGGCGCGGGGAGGCTTCCACACACGAGGAAAATGAGGTGAAGACAAACAAGTAACCACCGTGTCGATTATTGATATTATATATTTTTTTTAAACTTAATTATTCTTCTACAAACATTCTGCTAAAACAATCACTAATCTGTCTAAGACAGATACTAAGTTCGCTCCCATGGGGGGCGCTAGTAATATATTATTTAAATATAATTAAAGTTTAATAAAAATGTTTATACAAATAAGTGAATAAGTAAAATGAAAAATACTTGAAAGATTTGGCAGATACTTCGTGGTGCAGCATTATAATTTAAAATATGTTTTACTTTACTTTGTAATACACACAAAATGGCCAGCTTCCATTCCGTGTTAAATAGATTAATTAAAATTCCCCTTAATACCATTGATTATGATAACGAAATAAATATAATTAAACATATTTCTATAAACAATGGATAATATTGCGCGTTAATAGATAGAATATTGAAATCAAAAATTAATAATAAACTTATAGAAACATATTTATACTCAGGCAAAAATATTAAAACCACCAATAGTACACTTTGGCGAAAAATTCTTTATAATTTCCGATTTCCAATTTCTAATAAAATTAAAAATTGCTTCCCTACTCACATTAGACCAGCTTATTACATAAACAATAATATTGGTAAAATTCTTCTGAATTCAAAAACAAAAATAGGTATGTTAGAAAAAAGTGGGATATATGAAATAACTTGCGGAGACTGTGACAAAAAGTATATAGGCCAAACCACTAGAAACTTAAATACACGCATAAAAGAACATCGCCGCTGCTTAAAAAACAATTTCTCCGAATTTGCCAATCATATAATTAACACCAATCATTCTTTCGATAGTCACAAATTAAAATTAATCCACTCGGTTCCTCATAGAGGATGGATTATGAATAGTTTAGAAACCGTTGAAATCCTAAAAAGTTAAATTCTGGAAACACATTAATAAATAATATCACATTTCAGTCCACTTCACCACTCCTAGAGCTGTTCGGCGAAAAAAATATTAGGTCCTTACATATGAAATTGGCGTTTTGCCGTACTGGCAAATTTGATCTCAAATATCTTCTCTTTGGTTAGGAATTCCAAATCCAAATTTATACAGCTATTTACTCATGTATTTGTGTTTTGAAAATTATAATTCATTTGTTTTTTCCTCAATTGTTTTTTTCTTTGCGTCACTCAGTTTACAAAATGAAAAACTTGAAATATCGCGTTATTTACGAGTACGAGTTCCACCGTGGCACCAGTGCTGCAGAAACGGCTCGAAGGATTAATGATGTGTGTGGCGACGGTGCCGCAAAAGAAAACACAGTGCGTTTTTGGTTCCAACGTTTTCGTTCTGGAAATTTCGACCTGCAGAACAAGCCCCGTGGACGGCCGGAGACCAAAGTTGATAATGAAGAATTGAAGGCTATTGTGGAAGCGGATCCATCGCAAACCACATCCGAGTTAGCTGCAGGCTGCGGTGTTAGTGATAAAACTGTTTTAATCCACTTGAAGCAAATTGGTAAGGTGAAAAAGCTTGAAAGGTGGGTACCTCACGAATTGAGTGAAGCAAATCAACAAACGCGCGTTGACTGCTGCGTTGCATTACTCAACCGGCACAATAATGAAGGGATTTTAAATCGAATCATTACCTGTGATGAAAAGTGGATCCTGTACGATAATCGGAAGCGCTCATCGCAATGGCTGAACCCTGCCGAACCAGCCAAACCATGCCCCAAGCGAAAATTGACTCCAAAAAAGTTACTTGTGAGCGTTTGGTGGACTAGTGCTGGTGTCGTTCACTACAGCTTTCTTAAATCTGGCCAGACGATTACGGCAGATGTCTATTGTCAGCAACTGCAAACCATGATGGAAAAGCTAGCTGCTAAACAACCGAGGCTGGTTAATCGCTCTAGGCCACTGCTGCTTCATGATAACGCTAGACCACACACTGCACAACAGATGGCTACCAAATTAGAGGAGCTTCAATTGGAATGTCTAAGACATCCACCGTACTCTCCGGACCTTTCCCCAACAGATTACCATTTTTTTCGAAATTTGGATAACTTCTTGCAAAGGAAAAAAATCAACTCCGATGGGGCAGTCCAAACCGCCTTCAAAGATTTTATTGATTCCCGTCCGAATGGTTTTTTTAGTAAAGGGATCGATGAACTACCTATGAGATGGCAAAAGTGCATAGATAGCAATGGTACATACTTTGATTAAATAAATATATTATAATAAAAAAAATCGGCTTTATGTTCCTCCCATACTAAACCTCAATTTCATATGTAAAGACCTAATATATTTAACAATTCAGGTGTATATAAACTATTGTGTAAATATTATACAACATTTTATATTAGAAAAAACGGTTGAAATTTCAATGTTGAGATGTCTGAATAATCATGGTTTTTCTGGATTTGCAAATCATTTATTAGAAAATGATCACGGTTTTGATAAAAATTCAGGACTTTCTATTTTACAAATAAATAATTTTGGTCCGAAATTGAATAATTTAGAATCATTAGAAATTAGTAAAGCATGTATTAGTAAACAAAATATTATTAATAACCAATTAAATTTAACTACTGGCCAATTCTAAAAAATTTTCCAATAATTGTGAGTAATCAAGAACTTCAGCAATAATATTTAAAAATAATTTTTCAAATAATTTAAAAAAACAAAAGATATTATTCATTTTGATATTTTGACATTTGTAAAACACCCTGATGATGGAAAGGTTTTTCCGAAATATGTAGGTGTAATTAATAAAAAATATAAGTATATAGATACATACAAATAATACAATCAATATTTAAAAATGTGTATCTACAATGTTGCTGAATTAATTGAAAAAATAAAAAGAAGACTGTCATGACCCAAATGAGTCATTGTATCTTTAGTTGCAATTTCCCAATATCTTGCAAATGCCAGGTCCTACAAACATAGTGTATTATGTATTGAGATATAGAGACATGTCCTGTATTCATATGTGTATTAATAAAATTCTACAATTATATTTCAGGAGAACAGTACACTATTAACAGAAATAAATGATCTTAGAAATGAGTTAAGAGATACAACTGCACAGTGCACAGAAATGAAGGCCTTGCTTGGTTTATCTACGAAACGAAAAACACCTAAACAAGCCAAAATTCTTTTGCAAAAAGCCTGTGGAGATCACGATAAAATCGTGGAAGACTTCCATATCCAACTAGCTGTAAGTTATGAATCTTCGGCTAAACTTTACTTTGTGGCCTCACTCGATTTTCTTAAAAATAAGTATTCTGGCGTAGTTGAGTGCCCTGATGTCAAATCTGAAATCAAAATTTGGCAGTCGTAAGTATTTAAAAAGTTATTACACTTTAAAGTTTGGAGATTTTCCATACGTTTTGACATTTCAATAATTTTATCTATAATATATATGACGCGAACCATAGATAATTTTCACCAAGATTTTTTCTTTGAATTAGTCAAATTGAAAAATGTTGCCTTTTCCCAGTATACGAGGGCACATCGGTAGGAAAATATACATTCATATTGATCAAAATATTTTATTTTTCTTTGAATTAGACAAATTGAAAAATTTCGCTTTTTCCAGTATACGGGGGCACATTAGTACGAGGGGGCACAAACCCGCGGAACGCCCCCACGACTATTTTGCCACCAAACCATAACACAACGAGTTAATACCCTGACGGGCCGTAGCAGGGGAGTACCCAAAGGGGAACAAACCCGCGGAATGCCCCCACTACTGTTTTTCCACCAAACAATAACACAACGAGTTAAAACCCTGACGGGCCGTAGCAGGCAAGTACCCGGGGGCACAAACCCGCGGAACGCCCCCACGACTGCTTTGCCACCAAACCATAATACAACGAGTTAAAACCCTGACGTGCCGTAGCAGGTGAATATACGGGGGCACATTGGTACGAAAATATACATTCATATTGAAAATATATTTTATAGTTATAAGGAAATAGGCACAAAATGATAAATTTTTAAAAATATGTTTTATAAAAAATTATAATGTTTATAAAACATACTTTTTGTCAAATCTACGTATATATTATTGCATCCATCATTTTTTTCTTAATTATGGTTCGTACCTTGCTAGAATTATTAATGATTTTTAGCAAAAAAATATCTTGGTGAAAAATTGTCTATGGTTCGCGTCATATATATATATATATATATTATAACGAGGTCTTCGTTGTCATCGGCTGCCAAACTTATTCCACGATGCGACGACTGAATTGTAACATTTAATGTTTACTTTGGAGAATTTATTTTTTTGTATTGTAACTTGCCCATGGAATGAATTTAATATACGCCCCTTACCAATTCAAATTTACACAAATTAACAAACAACTTACAACATTATAATATTAAGATTATGTCAAAATTTTGAGATGGATGTTACATCGAAGTTATGCAATACCATACGGTAAATGTTCAATGCACCAATTACGGAACCTCCATGATTAAATCATTTTAAATGTCCTTGGAAATGTCCCACACATATTTTAGAAACTTTGCTGCTAGCGAATTCAACCCCAAAGACGATGAAGACGACGCTCCCGCGTATTAAATTGACCATATACCGTACGAAGGATTATCTTCTGCGACGCTTCCGGCGGACCCTGCCGACATCTTGGAAGGCTTGATGACGCCTCCGTGCATCATGTCGCAGCATCCATCTCCTAGGTCGAACCAGCCGCACCGCTGAGGCCTGTTGCGACCGCTTCAAGCTGTGATTCCGGAAATTCTCCTTTCCGTGTGCTAATTTGAACTCCAGCAGCCGGCCATTTCTGCTTGGGGTTCAATCAGCTCCCACGTACTACGTACCGCGGAAAAGCTCCTATTTTGAATTAATAATAAAAATTATTAGTCCTATTACAAATATAACAATAAAAAGACGGTTTGTGTTATATCAGGTCAATCAAAACTATTATTTGCATTTCTTACCCAAAATGGAAGCTCTTTCGCGTGTGCTCGCTACATGCTTGTAGAATCGGGAATGTGACGGGTTTGTAGTGTTTTTTTGTAATTTGTTTCTTTTTGACAATAATGTTATATATGCCTATAGCATTGTATTTCAGTCTTTTTGTGTGTACATGCTGTATATATATTTTACATGAATACCCACATATCTACATATATATATATATATATATATATATCATAGATTAAATTATTGAAATGTCAAAACGTATGGAAAATCTGCAAACTTTAAAGTGTAATAACTTTTTGAAATTGAAATTTTGATTTCAGATTTGACATCAGGGCATTCAACTACGCCAGCATACTTATTTTTAAGAAAATTGAGTGAGGCCATAAAATAAAGTTATACCGAATCTTCTTGAAGTAAAGTACTAGTAATCAATAATAATATAATAATGTGTAATCATCATGATACGAATGATTCCAACCTTAAAAGTGATTGATCATACACCTATATACATTAATAAATTAAAATCTATGTTTATTTTTTAAGTAGTCAATGGTTAAATTATTTTTTAAATGACACTACTTTTCTACACGAGAAAAATCTTGTGTATAATGATATATATTTATTTAATTTAGAATATATTGTAAAGATAATAATAATAAATATTGTTATTGGGCATCAAGGAAACATTATTTATTTTTAGGAAAGCAATATAGTCATCCAACAACTAAGAGACGAGAACCAGCGAATACTGCTTAAACTTCAATGTCAACAATCAACTAAAAGCATAGCAATACAATTAAATCCCGAAGATGTCCAAGAGGAAATATGAAATAGTTCATGTCTGACATACTGACATACATGACTGAAAACTTATGTAAAGTTTCAGAATATTATAATCTAATATTGTCTTTCAACTAATAATGATTCAATCAAAAAATGCCTGAAAACAACATTGTCTTTCAACTAATAGTAATTCAATGACATGGAAATAAAAACAATTGTTTTTTAGTTCTTCATTTTTAATTTTTATGAGATGCATTTCACCTTACAAGGGCATTATCAATCTTTCGAATTGCGTATTTTAAAAATTAAAAATGTAGTAGGTACTAAAATCAAATGTTTTTATTTCTGTATGTGTATTATGAAGTTCTACAAACTTAAACATCTTTCCATTTAAAAAAGACAATTGAATTAGCATGTGTAAGCCATGCGCATGATGCACATTGTTATGTTGGTATTTACACCCGTAACACCAACTCAACAAAACAATGTGTGTCGTAAACACAGCTTACACATACTAATTTGATTGTCTTTCTTAAATGGAAAGATATACATATACATACCTCCAAAACAATAAATTTAGTAATTCAATCACTTCATATTTAATATACAAGGTTTAACAGAGCCAGTCCGCAATACTTTACAGATAGATTCCTTCTTAAATTATAGGTCGAAAATGTTCAAGCAACAATGACAACAATTATCAATAGATATAATCGAGATTAAATTTTTGATTTTTTTGTTGTAGATTTCGACTTGTATTCAATCAAATATTGTGTACGATATATTGGTGACACAATCCCTCAAATCATTATTTAATCCTGTAACAAATAAAGCAAGAATTTATGCAAAACCCCAAATGAATCTTTATCACAGCTTAATCTTCACTCAAGGGTTAACCCCCCTCCAATCTTGAAAATTGGCTTATTGCATTCATTTCGATTCTCGATTCCTTAGAGTCTACGATGATACTCTGAGTACTTTACATGCGGCTAGACCGCCTAGTTCTACTTCTACAAGTGCGTCAGTTCTATAACTTTGACACTTTTGCTAACTACTTATTGTAATAAACATCGTATGTTTTATAATTTTACATGAATTCGAAAGGGTAAAATTTTTTTAATAAAAAACCCACTAAACATTTTACGTGATATTTAAAAAGGTGAAATTAATTAGGCGCGACACTTTATGTATAGTGTCGCCTTATTATAATATTGATATTAACTATAGTAAAATATACAACTTAAATAGTATTTATTTTTATACAGATCATAATTTCGGTGTACGGGTCGACGCTGTCAGCCATGATGCGCTCGGTCTGGAGGAGGCAATCTGTATCTGTATCTGAAAGGCAGAAGACTAATATCGTGTTCATAAGAACCGGGATTACGGATTAGTGGATTTTCTTGTAGTGGAAATGTGCACGATTTGTGGATTGTTGTTTGATTGTGTCCACCTTGTGATGATGGTGCATTTTTTTTTGTTTGTTCTGGGTGAAGTGTTGTATATGATTTTAAGTGATTTGTTTTGTATGACCTGAAGTTTGTCGTATTTTGTGTCTTGAATATTGCTGAAGGCAGGTGCCGCGTATGTGATGGTTGGTAGTATCATGGAGTTGTATAGCGTAGTTTTGCTTTTGATTGAGAGTGTGCCGGTTCTGTTGAAAATAGCACGAAGCGAGCCGATGGCTCGGTTTGCCTTATGCCGGGTGTTTTTTATGTGTGAGTTCCATGTGAGGTGTAAATCGAGCGTCAGTCCAAGGTATTTAACCTCTTTTGACCACTCGATCTCACTTTCGTTGATGAGTATTTTTACTCGTGGTGGTGGTAGTGTGAGAAGAGTATGGTCTCCGTCTTGTCCTCATTTAATTTGAGCTTCCATTGGCGGTAGTATGCCACCATTTGGGTTAGGGCACCCTGGAGCTGTCTGGAGGCCAGGTCGGGACTTCGTAATGTCGATAGTAGTGCTGTGTCGTCCATAAATCTCTCTTAAAACAAGGTCCTCCGATGGTTCTCAAAACAAAGATGAGGACATTTATTTTTTGAAGTGAAATAAAGGTAAACCATTATTGTAATTAATTAGCAACTGGCATTTAACTGTTAACCGGTCGGATACCGGCCGTACGTAACACGGAATGTAGCCTGTCTGCTGCGCAATTTCGCACACGATTGCTGTTTTTTAGACACTTTTTGTGATGGTTATATTCATGTAAAAATCAACAATAATCGCTAAGAAGTTGCAGTTTCTGATTTCTCAATATATAGACTTCAATAATTACTTATATTTCAATAATTACTTGTACAATAATTGCTTATTCATTAATTGTGAAAATAAGTAACGAAATTTACTGTCAGAAATGTACTCACATGTTGATCGAATAAAACCATGGAAGCAATAGCACTAAAGATATTTTATTTCAATATTTTCGTTCTAAATATATCAAAGAATGTAAAAATACTTCATTTTAACACTTTGTTATGTAAAAAAAAAACACCTATTTCAGATAAATTAATGCGCGGTTCGAAGATGACATTTGAACGATTTTTTGTCCAGTTTGCGCGGCAAATGAGGTTGATCGACTCGTCGATGGACGGTCTCGTTTAGTCAACGACCCATCGCTAGTGTAAGTAGATATGCAGCTGTCATCATAACCTCATCGGGCGGCAAGTGTAAATAGATACGCAGCCGTCATCATAACCTCATCGGGCGACATTTCCGCGAAAAGTGATATGCGAGTCCCGGTGTGTACACGTCAAATGACCGCGTCATTGTCCCCGAAACATGAGCGTAGTTGATGATGCGCCATGCCGCGTGGAATATTTCGCGATTTTCTATAATTTTAAAAATTATTTATATTAATAATTTAATCTATCTAGAATTTTAAAAATTATTTATATTTATATTTCTCCAATAATTTATGTTTTGTAAAAAAATAGTAAATAGCAATGTTTCTTATATCACTATTTTTTAATTTAAAACTATCGCATAAGCACATTTAGATATTATTTTGACTTCGGGCTGAAATGTCAAAACACCTGTGAATTTAATTAAATTCAAATAATTTTTATCTAAAATAAAAAAAACTACTACAAAAATATATATTGAATTAAAAAGAAAATTAACAACCATTTCTCTATATTTTAACAATTATGTCGTAAATTAATATCTTACTTGAATTTACAAATTACAATATCTCCGCGAATACAGCGAGGCCTTCAAGGTCACCAAAGCACGCATCACAACAGAGAATGTGACGTTCTTTTAATATTAGATTATGAGTAGAAAAGCAACTTAATAAAAACTACTTAAAAAAAACCTTATTATCTGCGATGAATAGATTGCCTTCGAATATATATGATATTATTTTGAACTAATGTCAAATTTGGCATAAAAACACGTTTTTATGCCAAATTTGACATTAGTTCACACACGAGCATCCGCCTCTCCGGGCCGGCGAGCGGATTCTAATGATTTGTATTCTGGAATATTTGTATTAATTCCAAATTGAAGTGGTTGAAATTAAACAAGGTTCATGACATAAAGGTGGAAGATAAATAATATTTTCAATACTATTTGAAAATATTGGCCATCCATGTTGTTCCTGTTTTAACATCACATCTTTGTGACAGTGAAATAAGATTAATATTAATTTAACTGTCAATAATTGTAGATAATTTTTATTATTAATCAATTTGTAGATTTTAATACTCATAAATTAAACTACAAGTTAAAAAAATATTCTTTATTATTATTAACTGAAATAAGATTATTTGCACATTTGTTATCTACAGGCAATTTGCAGAAAAAAACAAATAAAAATATAGAAATATGTAATACTTACACATTTATTGAAAAATTAGTAGTTTAATATTTTATAAAAGTAACAAGATATAACAAAACATAATAACAAAGATTCAGTACTGAAGCCAAAGTATGCAACAACAATTTAATTAAACTTTAATATATTAAACGCTAAATGACATTAAATATTAAAATTTTGTATTATTAAAAACATATTACAAATCAACTCACACAAACAACCTCATTGAATATAACATATCATTCAATCAACTTAAGTCCCTGTAAATTAATAAAATTTGCAATTCAAGAGTGTCAAAAAACAACACTTTCAAAACAAAAAATTGTTCTCATTGTCCAATGTGTGAACTCCCTAAATTTAATCTACCTAGATCAAATATAAAGTTCAAAAATAATTTACACTATTTTTTATGGTTTTATTTACCTCATGGTTTATGAAAAAACAAAAAAATATATAAACATGACGGGAATGATCTCGAGAATCAAATATAATTTAAATAGTAGAAAAATAAAATCAGTCTTTCATTATTGACAAAAACAATCTTCTGTTATAATAAAAAATGTGCAAAAAACTTGTAATCCTAAATAAAATACATATATCTTCAACCACCAAATTTTTTGATATTCATATAATTAGAGTAGTTAATTAAAAATTCTAAACAGAAACATTGACAACAGCCTAACAATAAAAAAACTGTATGAATACATTCATCGCATTTACAAATAATTGCATTCACTTTCTTCAGCTATCAACAGTTTTTCTGACCAGTCGACTCATTTACCAACTTGATTAAGAATATACGGACACACTCAAACCAAATTTATTTGCTTAAATCATTAACTTATGCTAAAAAAAATGTGTATGTCTCTTTTGGAAGATTTTAACGAGTACACATCATCACTCTACCTTCAAGATGAAGGAGTTTATAAAAAATCCAACTTAGTTGTCAAATTTGTTAACATTAACCCTTTACAACCGAAATGATATTGACGGTGGAAAGGAAAAAATGACCGAGCGAAAATTTGCCCGAAATTATAATTATATATATATATAACTCAATTTCAGCCAAATTGTCGCTTGGTGATTTTTTCCTTTCCACCGTCGATATGATTGTGAGTTTTGACATTGAAAAATTCTAAGGTAAATTTAAAACACTTTTTCCGAAGGCAACTGCAAGCGATAGATCATGGCACTATCGGAGAACGAAATAAATACCAATTTAGCCAGTTGCGCACACGTTTAAACTTGTCTGTTGTCCACACACCACAGGAGGGATGGCTGCATTCTTTAGCGCCGATGCCCGCTCACATATGTATTTTCGATTTTGACAATTAAAAAGGATTTCAACATAACTTTTTATGCGAATAGTTCAATTAAGCATTGATTAATAATAATTCATATTATTTTTTTCAGTATTTTTCTAAAGTTCCTTAGACAATATTTAACACATAACATGAATTTTAGTGGAATTCACACTTTCGGTTGCAAAGGGATAAATAAAACAAAAAATATAGCTACCTAATGAAATGACAGAAAAGCGCTTCCCATGGCTGATGGCATCTCCTTAGGTATTGAAACAAAAACTGATATTTTATATGAACAGTATAGATTTAATTTTCCACATTTCACTGGAGTCATATCACAGCGTCAAACGTCGAGAATCGAATCTCTACACATGTAAACGGTTTGTATAAAATATCCATTTTTGTTTCAATACCTACATATTGTCAGACGACCATAATATAAACCTCGATGGTATCTCTGTCATTCTTTTGGGTTATTTTGTATTTATTTATTGGAAATGCAAATTGGAGAAAAAAAAACCTTGTGCACTATTACACTAAAAAAAGACAAAATACTTTTTGTTCAGTAAAAAAATACATATATACTAAAACATATTAATATTATACATATTTAAGCAACCTCTACATTAACAATATTAGATCACAAAAGGAATAATAGCTTTTCTGCCTTTGGGATAATTAGAAAATTCCATTTTATAATTGCGATGCTTCCCAATAGCCCACATTGTCATTTGGTACAGCCCGGCTAGTGCAAATATTCCAGCTAGAAAAAAAACATGGAGGAATGTAGATTTTAATCAAAGATTACATACACAAAAATAAAATATGTATACATATTTGATTTTCCTTTATTTATTTGTTCTTCCATTTTATTTATTTGAGACATGTTTTGGATTGCCAATCTTTCAGAACAGTACTATGTACTATGTAGGTAAGTATTTAAGTTATGTGTATACTATGTACTTATTTAAATTGTACCTTTCGTGTCTATCAGTGGACAGATTATAAGCAAGATTAGATTAAAAACTTTGAAAATGTTCACCAAAAACAATATTCAAAATAAAAGAAAAAATGTAAAATCAGCCAAACAATTAAGGAGGTACATTCACTGCAAATGCATATTTCGGCGTTTTTTACGAAAATGTGGGTTTTTATTATTCATTTATATCAGAATGTATATGATAGATTGCAATTTTTTTAGGGCGATAACTTAGATAGAACCTTCGTTCTTATATAAAAGTAATAAACTGAACATTATTTACAATAATTAAGAAAAAATAAGCATTAATCCACAGGCCGCGGCAAAAAAACGTTTTTAATGTTCCCGGGCGAAGAGTCGTTCGTTGAAAATTTGTATGTAAGCATAAAATGTTTTTTTTATACGTATAAAGTTTACTTAAGTATCTAGAAACTGTACGTAGGAAATTAAGAAATATTCAATATTTATATAGTTATAATGGTTCAAACTTGCAAGAAATTTTTATGTATTTTGATGCTTTTCAAATGTTGTTTATTCATATAAAAAGATGATTTTAAACGATATGTTGTATCTATATTCACACTTTGAGTCTTCATTCACTATTAAAAAGTTACATTTTTTATTATAAACACGTTAATTATCATTTTAAAATAAAAATATTAAATAACGTGTATAAGGGTATATACATTTTTAATTTTTTTTTAACTATATATTTTTTTTTAACTATATATTTTTTTTTTTTTTTTTTTTTTAAAATAGAGATGTGAACACGGAAATACGTGTCACATCAATATTCTTACTATTTTCAAACTAAGCTAAGCGCTTGTACTATGAAAATAGGACTAACTTGCTAGTCTGGAGTGAGGATCGAACCCGCAACCTTTGGATCACGAGGCCTTATAATGAACTATTTTGAGTAGCTTATGGGTATATGTGTATACATATTTCTAATAAAGGTATATAGTCGGTCACAGCATAACCTAAGTTTATACCCACTGCACGCCACTGACGCGCATCATAACTCTGAAACGCAACCACTTAGAGCCGCCAGACCAACTTATTTCATCTGCGGAGACGCCATACTTTGAATAGGTACTAAAACTGACCATTTCTGTTATAGTTTTTTTTTTTCGCAACAATGCAGTGACTTGTGCGCATCATAACTCTGAACGCAACCACTTAGAGCAGGCAGACCAACTTATTTTATCTGCGGAGACGCCATACTTTGAATAGGTACTAAAACTGACCATTTCTGAAATCGTTTTTTTTTCGCAACAATGAAGCCGCTTGTAAGCTCTATAACTCGAAGTTGCAACCACTGAGAGCAGGCAGACCGACATCATTCACCTTAGGGGACTACTACTCTACAAACTATAAAAGTAAATCTAACCGTATCCATGATCGTTATGAAAAATCCTCTCACCTCTCAGTCTAATTTTAATTAGTTTGCCTCATCTTAACAATCATGTCTTAACCGCTATTATATAACAGTGTACACTTCGTCAACAGTGACATGATAACTTTTAATATTTCTCATAAAAAGTTAACGTATACATAAATAAGAAAATCCTGACTATTTTGTCTTCAAATATTATAACACTAACTTCAAAGTAGGGGAGATAGATTGCTGTATTTATTGTTTAATCAGCTCCAATGACACTGACTGTGAGATTATGCAGCAGTCATGACAAAACCGCAATGCCTAACAGTAATCGCTTGCTTTCTGCTAATATAAGGATAAGTTGGACGAGTTGGACGGACTTTACATACATGAGTAACTTTATTTTACTCTCCAAGATAGGTGGGTAAAAATAAAAATGTTGGTAAAAAAATGGCCGTCCTCTCACAGCTGATTTGAAAATGTGACATTTGTCCATATAGGTACTTGTCATTTGAATTTTGTCGCTGTCATTTTCGTATTGAAATTTGTAAACATTAAAATGAATCTTTTAATTTCGCGTTATTTTAGCGATGGTTTGACGTTTTTTGGTTTGTTTCATAGAATAAAGTGGTTTGTTAGAAATGGTTTTGAACCGCAAAAGTATGTATTGCCAGTGGTGAAAAACTGAAATAAATCAAATTCTATAGACAAATGCGGTATTTGAGGTTTATTCCGCTTGGCACCGTATTAGCCTTATTATTGGTTTAACAATGGTAAAAAAGACATTTGTGCAACCCGAAATCGAGTTTACTCTCAGCTGAGGGTAAAAAAAGTTACTCGGATCAATATTACTCGAACCAAATATACTTCTGCTGGCGCAACCGAGCCTTAGGAGATGATAAATATAATTAATTGATAATACCTAAAAGTAGTTAAATTATTAATATTTGTTTTCGAAGTGGTACAAATATAATTATTGGTTTGTGATAGCTAAAATAAGAGATAAATGTCTTCAAATCAACGTCTCACAACGATCTGAAGATATTTATCACCGCAGCATCGCAGACATATAATACGATAAATCAAAAAATGTGTGCGTTTTCGAAAAATTCATGTTTTATCGATTTTCAGCCTAAAATGGCTCCGTATTCAATACAATTTAAAACTATACAAATTCTTTTTGTGAGAGTGAATTTATTGGCTAAAAACTTATTTGGATTTTAATGCACAATTTAAAAGAAGATTTATTGAGTAATATATTAATATGTTTTTAAATTCTAGACAGAAAATAAAAAGAATATATATAACAGAATACCTCGAATAAACTTCGAATGTGAATGTCCAGCCAAAATGAACTTTTATTGTAAATAGTTGAGCTTTTGCACTAATTTGTGAAATTATAATAAAAACAGTTGTACAAGGAAAATAGTTAATACCTGGAATACACTGAGTCATAAGAGTAAATGATGCCCACGCTCCAAATTCATAAAAATAGTTTGGACAGGAGACCATGTTGAACAGTAATGTGAAAGGGTTAGCATCTGGTACTGGAATTCGACGAACAGTAGATCCCGCGGGGCGAAGGTTCCTCAATAATAAATGAATGCTCAAATTTCCCAGTTCACTCAGCTGAAATAAATATATACATAAATTCATTAAAAAAAACATTCTTTATTTATGAAAATCCATATTTACATCACTTTACAGTTGATACTGTTTCAACTGATATTGTTATTATATAGGGTCCGCCATCTAAAGTTTTTTTTTCAACTAGTGCTTATTTCGTGAATGGTAACACTTAGCTCATGTCTGATTTGACAGATAATTAGTTTTATCCTTCCGCTGAACGAATATGGTTGTGTATACGCTTGAACAACGCTGGGAAATATTGCGACATTACTTTGAAAATCATGGTAATGTTGCAGAATGTGTGCGAAAATTGCGTACGGTTTTTGGAAGAAGAGAAGCACCGTCAGCTCCGTATGTTCGTTATCTTGTGAAAAAAGTGAAAGAAACTGGCATCCTCATCGATAAACCAAAGCGTGAAAAGCCAAAAACAGTGCGTACACCCGAGAATATTGATGCTGTGGCAGAAAGTGTGCGTGAAGCGCCATCAACATCAATTCACCGTCGTTCTCAACAATTGAACATTTCGGAGACATCATTGAGACGAATTTTGCATAAAGACCTTGGTATGACGCCATACAAAGTCCAATTGGTTCAGGAGTTGAAGCCAACTGACCATACAATGCGTTTTCGCTTCGCTGAGTGGGCCTGCGATCGACTTACAGAAGATGCCGATTTTGCCAAAAAAATCATCTTTTCGGATGAAGCTCATTTTGATCTTGGCGGGTATGTAAACAAGCAAAATTGTCGCATTTGGGGCACAGAAAACCCGCACGCATACATTGAAAAGCCGGTACACCCAAAACGAGTCACTGTTTGGTGCGGATTTTGGTCCAGAGGCATAATTGGGCCATTTTTCTTTGAAAATGAGCAAGGAGTGGCCGTTACAGTCAATGGCGATCGTTATCGGGCCATGTTGAACGAATTTTTGTTCACAAAAATTGAAGAGGAGGATATTGGCAACATTTGGTTTCAACAGGACGGCGCTACGTGCCACACAGCCGAAGCTACACTCGATGTTTTGCGCCATTTTCAAAAAAAAAAAGTTATTTGGCGGACCCTTTACAATAGTATGATTATACAAATTTTTTGTTGGATACTGCCACTCAACTAGCCCTAAGGCACGTTTCCTGAGTATCAGTGTAATTGTTATAATAGTGTAATTGTTATAACAGTGTAACACTTGTAACATTCTACAATTGAATGATTCTGTTAATAAGCATTTATTAGATAAATATTGTGAATTCTTACCACAAAGCCGCCCAATCCAATGTAGAATTGTAATTGGCAAGGGGGTGTGAAGAGAGGGTGATTTACATGATAAGCTACATACATGGCAAACAGCCAATAATAAGAGCAATTTTTGAAGAGATTTCGAAGGGGCATGGTAGCATGAGAGAAGCGATGAATAAATAGGGTTTCAAACAACCGCTTGGCATAGTGCACCGACCAGCACACTGCTGCTACCCTAGAAATTATAATCAGATGTCTCAAAAGTAATTAATAATAAACATGTTGCATTCAATTGATTACTAAGTACATTGGTCAGTAACACACATCATCAGTGCCAGAACCATTAAAAAGGCTGTAACTGTTATTTTTTATTTTAACTCTTGTAGGAACATTCATTGCTTATTCAAAATAATTATTATTCAACACAAGAAATACATAATTATTCCACACAGCCAAAATTGTACCCATCGAGTAGGTACTTAAAATTCTCCCAGTTTTCAGCACCTCAACGCCTACTAATTCTGCACATAAATACAAATTTCCGCTATTTTTCAGCGACACATTGGTGTAATACATAAAGTTTATCAATAACGCCTACTAATTCTGCACATAAATACAAATTTCCGCTATTTTTCAGCGACACATTGGTGTAATACATAAAGTTTATCAATAAATGATTTGAATCTATTGATTTCTGAAATTTCCTATACAGCATCACTTACTGATAAATCTAATCTATGATTATCACAATACCAAACTGTAATAGAAGGAAATCTGTCAGAAACTTTTTCACCCCACTTTTACATCCTATCTTATATATCTTTTCTAAAATCCTAACATCACAGCAGCGCCATCGCATGCAACAGAAACTAAATATGTATATTTTTATGATCTGTACCTACAAAACACAGTCTGTCTGTCTGTTCACTATACAAATCTACACCGACCGATCAGCACCAAATTTTGCATACTTATTTTTTAGGACCCGGCGGGTAGCATACGCAACATTTCCTCCTTTTCACCACTCCCTCCCCCTGATATATTTTCTATACAAATCTACATCATTTGACCGATCTGACTAAAATTTTGCATACTTATTCTTTAGGATTCGGTGGAAAACAAGGGTCACATTTCCCTCCTCGCCTTTCCCCCCCTCTCCGCCATTGATATATTTACTAAGTAAATCTTTCTTTAGGACAAGGCGGAAAACACAGGCCACATTTCCCTTCTACCCCTTTATCCCTCCCTGACCCGACATATATTCCGTGAAAATCTGTACCGTTCAATTCAACTGACCCAAATTTTGCATACTTATTCTTCAGGACCCGCCAGGTAAAATAGGTGACATTTCCCCTCTCCACCTGATATATTTTTCATGCAAATCTGTACCGTTTTGATAGATCTGACCCAAATTTTGCATACATATTCTTTAGGACCTGGTGGAAAACATAGGATACATTTCCCCCTGGACATCTCATCCATCCCAGCCTAGATTAAATGGAAACATTGTTTTTATTAGAGGCTTTGCAAAACAATGGACCCTTTGTTTCCCCCCCACAAACTTATTTTTAACTTGATCCTTAATCCCAGCAACGCCGGGGACGAATAGCTAGTAATTTAATATTAATAGGTTTGGTTCACGCCATGGCATCCTATATGCCGGCGCCCTCCGCTCTAACGTTCCATAAAGAAATCTGAGGGATTTCAATCCCATTGTTTTATACTATGGGCTTTATGATTTTAATAAACGATGTGTAATTTTTTGTCCCTTTCCGGTGAGACCGTGGAGGTTAACTTTATATATATACAGTGAAACTCGCTTAATAAATTCACTTTTAATAAGTTTTCTTGCTAAATAAGTTTAAATTCTGCAGTCCCGATAAAGTCACATACAAATCCCATATTTTTTTCGGCTTAACACGTTTCCCGCTTATTTTCGTTTCTCGCCTAAGTAGTGTAAATATTTATAGCCGAACTCAATTTATTCATACAAATAAATCTTCATAATACATTTTTCGGAAGATTAAATTTTATTAAACATTCATAACAATGAAAAATGGGCGCAATAAAAACTAAGTGGTTTTGGCTGCGTCACAAAAGTTCTCGCTGCTGAAAAAATCCTGTAGTATTTGAATAGGCTAATAAAATAACTAGCCCAAATAAATTCCAAAATTCACAAAATGGGCAGCTTACAATAGATAATTCTTGCAGAGCCATAAAATTAACTGTTTGACAAAAAACTGTATTTGAAAAGGCGAGACAGTAAAACTTAAGGTGGCCATACATGTTCCAGTATATCGTCGAGGTACATCGCAGTCATGGCTAGTGATGCGTCCGCTCTGTACTAACTACTACAATGTAGTACTACATTACATTGAAGTGTACACTTCACACCTTCTGAAGTGTAGTGCACACTACAAACTACACATACATCCAAGTTATTGAAAGTACATACTTCAAATAGTACACACTTCATTTTAAAGCAAACACTACAAAGTACACACACTTCAAAGTTATTGAAAGTACCAGTACACACTTCAAATAGTACATTTTTTATGTGAAATTTTTAGAAAGTTAATGTAGATAAATTAAGAAATTTTTGAAAAAAATTTTGGGATTGAATGAAGAAATCTCTAGAAATTGAAAGAACCCCCCCCCATGGTTTGAAAATTTTTTTGACTGAATGAAGAAAATCTCTGGAAACTGAAACAACCCCCCCCCCCCACATGGTTTTGAAAATTTTCTATTAGCACACTTTTCAAGAAGCATTTCTTGTAGGTCATTACAATTTTGTAGTACTACAATTAGTTCACTTCATTAGTACTACAATTTTGTAGTACTGCAGTAGTTCACTTCATTGATACTACAATTAGTTCACTTCATTAGTACTACGATTAGTTCACTTCATTAGTACTGAAATTAGTTCACTTAATTTTTACTACAATTCTGTAGTACTACAATTAGTTCACTTCATGTAGTTTTTACTACAAATGTAGTGTACACTTTGTAGTCTGGTGAAACTGGTGAACGTGTTTGTTGTAGTCTTCATTTTGAAATGTAGTATTTCCCTTTGCTAGTCATTGCACATCATAGATCGATACATCGCACATCATATCCCCATAGAGTCCATACACGCGGTACACCGCAGGAATCTTCAGTTGAAAATATGGCATCGCCACGATGACAGGGTTTTCACTTTATTTGAAATACGGTAATAAAACGCAAATAAAAAAACAATATTCTGTTAAAAAAATGTTAAAAGCAGTAGTTGTTGAAAACATAGTCAAATCCTTAATACTACAATTAGTACACTTCATTAGTACTACAATTAGTTCACTTCATGTAGTTTTTACTACAAATGTACTATATTTGAAATACAGTAATAAAACGCAAAGAAAAAACGTGGAAAATGTTATAAGAAGTATTTGTTGAAAAAATAGTCACATCCAATAATAATAATTTTGATTTTCGCCCGTCCTGCAACTTCCTAGAATTTAAAACAATTTAATTCCATTTTCAAAACGAGTATGATTTCAAAATTACATTCCAAACAGTGTGGTGGAGTGTGTCTGTGAGTCTAGAAGGTTCCAGAGCCTTCATGAAATGCCTCGAACCCTTTAAAAGGTTCTGGAAAGAGAAAGTTTAAAAAGATCTTATAAGGTTCCAAAACGAGTGGCTGAGTTCATCGGTGAGTCTAGAAGGTTCCATAAGATTAAGAAAAGGTTCCAGAATGCTTTAGAAAGTTCTGGATGGAGAAAGTTTCAGAAAGTTCTATAAGGTTCCAAACTGTGTGTCAGCGAGTTTTAAAGGTTTCGAAAAGTTCTAGAGGGTTCGAGAATGCTCTAGAAAGTTTTGGAAGGAAAAAGTTCTACAAGCTATCAGAAAGATCTATTAGGTTCCAAACTGAGTGGGGGGTGTGCGTCGGTGGGTCTAGAGGTTACAGAAAGAATTATAATGCTTTAGAAGGTTCTGGAAAGGGAAAGTTCTAGAAGATTCCAGAAAGTTCTATAAGATTTCGGAATGTTCTCGAAAGTTTTGGAAGGTTCTCTCTAGAGTGTTATGATTGAGCGCTAAAATATCGAAGCGAAGCAAAGCGAAGACGATGCAATAAGGCGATCCAACCACAGGTGCCGAAACCAGCAAAAAAGAGACGTCAACACAATTCTATGCTTACCGAATTATGGTCCCGAGCGAAGCCGGGCCAACCAGCTGGTTAATTTATATACATAATTTTTATCACTATATTCTTATTGGCATCAGGCTCCAATTCATTTAGTTTTTGAAGCAATTTTGAGTCGATCGCGGTATTTTTTACGCGCTAAAGATACGGCTCCAATTTATAAACTTTGATTACTTTACAACGCTTACGACTTTTCATTTAAAAGACATTGCATGCAACATGACCTCTCCCTGTCATAGCAATGGTCAGCGCCGGCCCGAGCAAACTTGGCGCCCTAGGGGACAGACTGGAGCGGCGCCCTTTTATAATTAAATATTTATAAATTAAAATAATTCACAGCAAAATAAAACACTAATATAGATAAGTGTGTAATTTCTCATCAAATGATAAGAACACAGATATGATTTACTTATATAAAGGAGAGTGTATCCAACTTTTTTTTGCTGAACACTTTTTAAAATAATTTTTATCTGATTAAACATCTCATCGATTGAATTTATTGTAGTATCCAACGCGGAAAAATAAAAATTACTTTTGAACTGGTCTTTCTCATCGTATTTAGGCTCATCTTCTGCTTCAAAACAAAACTGTCTTTTCTTTTTTCTAAAGCAGACTGGCTTCGATTCTGATGCGAATGTTGCGGGAAGTTGGCTCCTTCTGAAATATATCTTGCATGTAGGTACTAGCATTTTTTCGAATTTTAAATCTCTTCTACAGCTTTCTAGGAAGGTTTTTGTTTTTAGGAGAGCATTTGTAGCAGCGTTAAGATCAAATTCCTTTGATTGAAGAAGTTTGCTAGTCAAATTTTGACTGCAAAATGCAGGGCGCCGCGCTTTCGAACCATTCGACCGATTCGCGTGGTCGTGTCGCTGACTACCCATTCGCGTGCCGGTGCCGCCCCCCAAATACGAGTGCCCTAGGCCATCGCCTAGTTTGCCTATAAGAAAGGGCCGGCCCTGGCTATGGTACAACTGACGAACTGACAGCGCCACACATACACACACGCGCACAGACAAAAAGAATCGAGTTTCAATTCTTCTTCGGTCACCTGTACAGGTCTGGAAACCTCTACACGCGAACACCACACACGCTGCGGTACATCTCGAGGTTGCCTCAACAAGAAGTCTTCTGATTTGGTGAAAGACATTTTTACGTAGAGAATTATAAATTTTGATTGATGATAAAAATCAATGACAAATGCGATACAGCAATGGACGCACTTAATAGTTTTAATTTTCATAAGACTGAAATATTTAAAAAATCTCATTCAGAGTTTTTTTTTTATTAAAAAATCGTAGTTTATGTTTTCATTTTATTTAATAAAAATTTTGAAATCATACTCATTTTGAAAATGAAATTAAATTGTTTTAAATTCTAGGAAGTTACACGCGGATATGACTATGTTTTCAACAACTACTGCTTTTAACATTTTCCTTGTTTTTTTATTTGCGTTTTATTACCGTATTTCAAATAAAGTGAAAACCCTGTCATCGTGGCGATGCCATATTTTCAACTGAAGATTCCTGCGGTGTACCGCGTGTATGGACTCTATGGGGATATGATGTGCGATGTATCGATCTATGATGTGCAATGACTAGCAAAGGGAAATACTACATTTCAAAATGAAGACTACAACAAACACGTTCACCAGTTTCACCAGACTACAAAGTGTACACTACATTTGTAGTAAAAACTACATGAAGTGAAGTAATTGTAGTACTACAGAATTGTAGTAAAAATTAAGTGAACTAATTTCAGTACTAATGAATTGAACTAATTGTAGTACTAATGAAGTGAACTAATTGTAGTATCAATGAAGTGAACTACTGCAGTACTACAAAATTGTAGTACTAATGAAGTGAATTAATTGTAGTACTACAAAATTGTAATCTGGTTGATTAAGTGCAAATACACAAGAGAGTACCAAGTTTTCCTATTTTTATAGCACAAGCATTTAGATTATTTAGCCAAAAAATTATAATAGTTTATGTGCAAACGGAATGATTTAAGTGATTCATGTGTTAGTGATAAATGTATGCATGCTCACACATATTCTTCAGGTAGGTATCATTAAATATCTAATAATAAAATATGTTTAAAAAATTATATCATATACTTTTATAAGATACAAGAAATGCTTCTTGAAAAGTGTGCTAATAGAAAATTTTTCAAACCATGGGGGGGAGGGGTGTTTCGATTTGCAAAAATTATAAACTTCCCAAAAATTTCACATAAAAAATGTACTATTTGAAGTATGTACTTTCAATAACTTTGAAGTGTGTGTAGTTTGTAGTGTGCACTACACTTCAGAAGGCGTGAAGTGTACACTTCAATGTAATATAGTACTACATTGTAGTAGTTAGTTCCGGACGGACCCATCACTAGCCATGACTGCGATGTACCTCTACGATACACCAGAGCATGTATGGCCACCTTTAATCCTAAATATAAACATCAACAGCTGTCTTGTAAGAGATAATACTCGCAGAGCCGCATTGGTGATACTAATTTTTGTTTTATTTTCATTCATAACTATGCAAACATTCTTAATTGACCAAATAATCCATTTCTGAGAATACAAAATTTATGAGCAGGTGCACCTGATAATTTACAATTTCAGGAGCCTCTTCAGCACTACTGTAATATTTTGTTTCATTTTCATCAATATTTAACGTCCAAAATATACCGAAATTTAATTAAAATTCACAACTATTTATATGGATTATATTCTTTATTTTTAATTATTTATGAAATCGCCTTGTTTTCTGGGTCTGTTTAACTCATTAAAACCATTCAACATAATTTCAAACGCGTGAAATAACTGCCAATAAATTCTGCGCAGTGCGTTTGATAAGTGCGTATTACGTAATGGAAAGAAATGTAGCGGCGTCCCGCAGCGGAAGATCTGCGACGAAAGGTCCACACAATGTGTCGCTGGCCAGCGAGTCGTACAATGTTAATTAAACAAATTGAGTTTAAAGACAATTAATCACTTCAACACTCAATTCATAATTCAAGTACTCGTATATCATATAATAATTTCCGTGCGATTGTTGGCATACCCGACTATCAGCGCAAATAATCCTTAAAACTTTTTTAAACCAATTATTCTTTGATAATTTTTACTCCGTGCTCTTTTCATTCTTAAATTTTCATTCTCAATTTTATTAGTTTCTTGAGAAATAAAATAAAACGACCGACGGTTAGCGTTTATCCATGAATAAACTTGCCTCTTGAACAATATATTTGGAAATCTGTTGATAAAATTATAAAACAAAACAGAACGGTTGAATACTGACAAGTAAAATAATATTTAATAAATAAATTTATCCGGCGATTATTTACGATAATTTGTTATATAGTCGCAATCACAAAATCAATAAACATCGACCCAAAATAAATTCGCCTAAATGAAACTGTTTTCATTTTAGTTGTATTTCTTCGGCAATAATCGAAACAATCTGCAATATTAATTACATAATATCTCCTATTGTTTTCTAAGGACGGCGTCACACTTGGCGTATCTTCCGTCGCATGCGCTTATTGAACACACTACGTGGATCATCTATCGTTCCGCCGGCAGAACGCTTGCTTGGGCGTCTGTTCGGTTCCCCGCCCGCGGAACTTACGTCATCGGTGATGTCGCGTCTCATGTTTTTGATTGCAACGCGCCACATTTGACAGATTGTCCGCATGTGTAATTGTTCTCCACGCGTTCCGCCGCGGAATATACTGTGACTGCTAAATTTGGTTGCGGATTTGACGCAGAAGAAGCGCATAGTGTGGCGCCGGCCTTAATGAGTTACAAAAAACGGATCAGATCTAATTTAACAATAAAAAAAATACCACAAATATTCTTTGTGCCCGGGAAAATATTAAGGTAGTCTGAAATCAAAAATTAAAATAAAGAAAATTGTAATTAATCAAAAAGAATGTTATTAATGCATTGTAAAAAGTTCGCCCCTGCAATTCATGTCCTTTGGACTTTGCTCCAGCGAGTTTGCTCAAGGCGATATGTTGAATGTACATCTAAATTATGTAGAAATCATAAAAAGGGATAAATTTTTAAAACGAAATCAAGTAGAATACTATTTACAAATGGTTCTTTTTTACAAAATGTGCAATCTTTACCAAGCCAGGGAAAGTAGATACAGGTAGTTTTTCGTATTCGTGAGGTTTTTGATTTGTCAATATAGTACACCAATATATATTTCAATTCTGATTGATTTTTCCTTTAATATTTTTGTTACACAACCACCTGTCATACGTCTGTGGGACTCCCGAATAAAATAATTCACAATGGTAAAATTTAGTAAAGAATGGTTTTGTTTTTAATTAAAATTCTATTGAGGAACATATTAAACTCTTAATTAGAAAAGAAGGCACATGAAAAAAATTTTTTTTCAGCATTTTTTTTCTTTTAATCATAAATAATAGTCAATACCTCTTATATCAGGCTTACAAACTAATATATTTGGAAAATGAGATCCACAAAAATTATCATGTAGAATAGGAACTTCTTACAACTTTTTTTTTTAGTGTTGAATAATTAACAAACGTAGAAAAAAATAAAAAATTTCCATAAAATCACAAATTAAATAAAATTGCAGGCTCTAAATTTATAGTTTTTCACATCAGCGAAAACACAGCTTGTTGAGCATTCAAGGCAAATTGGTGCTTTACATTCGAAACACAGGTATTGTGTATTGCGTTTCTTTGTGTATTTGCAAGTTGAACAGTTTTTACGAACCGCCAACCTTTCTTCAGCACTGCTGCTACATGGAACTGCTGATGAAGTGGTTACGTTTCTGTGGAGGATACGTTGAATTTCACAGTATTGCAATTTCACACGTTGCAATTTCACATTGCATTTGTCATTAAAAAATGCTGCTAAATATCCAGTGAACAAGACAAAGAATTAAGCTCACTCTGATATGCTGGTTTTTTATCTTCTCTTCCCTGCACTATATTATGCTGCAAAGTTCTCAATCGTAAAAACGGTGAGGCAGATGACCAACGAAAGTAATTTCTTTCAAAATAATTCTTCTTCCACGGTCTCCACTGAATTTCAGATCCTTATCTTCAGATGAAAACTCTTCGTTTCCACGTAAAATTGAAGACAAATGATATTGGGATGAAGAATTTTCTTTAACACCTAGTACAGTTGGCTCTTCGTATACGCAACCAAATGCACAACTTTCTTCCAATACATGATCTAGCCCAACATGATCTTGACAGATCTTGTTCCAAGCACCGCTCGATATTATTGTAACTAAGAGCCATTTTAAACGAAAACCATAAAAAACACGATTAAAAAAAAATACATAACCACCTACCATAGGTCTCTCAGACCCCCTGCGATAGTTTTTTACTCACCTGAAGCAAACGCCAAACATACGAGAGCTTGCGCGGCACTTAGGGGCGCGGGGAAAAGGTACAGGAACTAACGAGTTCGTACGAAACTTGGGCATAAAAATATTCACGATTATTAATTCGACGGGGTCTGTGAGACGTATGGCAGGTGGTTAAGGGTTAAGATAGATATTTTTTTTTTGCAATAGTAATTTAGGTAACCTATAAAATTTATTCTAAAATTAAGGTTTGCGCATAGGTAGGCAGTGACATACCTACATAAGTTTTTTATGGTTTCTCTTTAGTATGGTTATTAATAAAATATTTTTTGACAGTGCTAAATTTTTTATTGTTTTGGTGGTTTTTATTGTTTTCTGACCCTCAGACTATTCACGTAGGTAATATTTTACAAATGTATATATTTACCCAATGATATATAATACGTCAATGTATTTACCTACTTAATTTTTTTAAATAAAATGTTCATAAATTGTCATAAATTAAAAAGTGTAAATAATATATGAAAATATTGGAATCACTGTTAATATGTTCTCACGCCTAATAAGTTTTTATTTGCTGGTCCCTTGAAAAACGTATTAAGAGAGTTTCACTGTATATCATAATCAAAATATCATAGTATTATTAGTTAAGTCTTTGAAACCACTGTAGCAAGAAATAAATAAGTATATATTTCCATACATATTACTGTTTTGAACTTTGCCTGTTCTATGACACAACGTTGAACAAGCCATTATGAGCTGTGGAGGCTCTTTTTTCAAACAAAGGTCAGTAATTTATTCATAAACACATATAAAAGTGACCCAAAGTCAATTATGCAACAGTTCATTGTGTTTTGGCTTCAAGAATTATTTCTTTGGTAATGATACATAAAAATTTAATTATTCTTCCCACCTAATGAAAGCGAAGATGCTTTCGATTGTGTTCAATCAGAGATTTCCATTGATTTAGGTGGTCCAGTGAGCAAATACTACGCCTACAAAGCATTCTTAAAGTTTCCCATCTCAAATAGATCTCTGATAGATAGGTGTTTAATATTCCAGACACTAAATTATATAATTTTACACAATTTTTGAAGATGACAACAAAAAATTTCACTCAATGAATCACTGAGTGATTATTATAGTGAAATTATAGTGAATTAATTAGCCACTAATAATCTTTGTTAATCATACATATTGAGCAAAATATTAAAATTCTAATGGAAAATATTGCAGGAGCCTTCAAATAAAGATAAGAAATACCCAGTACAATCTCTAATTATTAATTAATTAATTCGAAATTCAAGGGACCTATAAAAAAAACTGTGAATTATGTGGAAATTATGTGGTTAATTCGAAATTAAGGGTACCAAAGAAAATTTTAATCGCCATGTGATTGCATCTCGAAATAAAAAAAGCTGTTAAATTGGTGAAAAAGTACATATTTTTGCATTTATTTCAAGAAAACAATATTTATTATGTTAATGCAAAAATTGCAACATTTCTGTTGCTGAAGTACATATGTATTGACATATTTGCTGTTCTCACTAGCAAATAAATCAATTTTTTTTTTTTCCATTTTGTCACATTTGGATGGAATATTAAGACAAGTCAAAGACATAAAGAGCATTCCATACAATACCACGAAATATAATAGGTGTACACATAAGTAATCAATTATTTTTGGTGTGGAATGTTTGCTTCAGTCAAGCTCAGTAAAGTGAAAGTGTAAAGACATGTTTTATATGCAATATTATAATCCGTGGTCTTGTGACTTGTGACAATTAAATTTAAAAAAAATTATTACTCTGTTGTAAAATGGCGGACAATCAACTAACTGAAGAACATTTACTTCATTGGGTGTTAATGCAACGGTTGCAAAAAAGAAAATTTGTGATGTGTATGGAGACATATTAAAGTAAATAAGTGCCAACGTTGGTTTAGAAAAATTTCCGATGGTGATTTTGACTTCTCTGATAGCGATCGAAGTGGGCGCCCAGTAGGATTTGATAATAACGCTTTAAAAACACCTAGAAGCATATTTTTCTTAAAAGTCTACCAACAAGATGGCAAAAGGTCCTAGATAACGATGGAGATTAAAACTAAAATTAAATGTAGTTTAATTCTTTTTTTGTTGCCACATAAATAATTGATTACTTATGGGTACACCTAATATAAGGGCATACATACGAATACATAATTGTACAGGTGCGATCAAAAAACTTTATTAATTTTTTATAACTTCTTTAAAAAAATTCAAATTATGTGACTTTAAAATATATTGATTTACAGCGCAAGGTCTAAAAATCATTTTGAATTTTAACTTGTTGTGGGCCGTAAATTTTCGGAATTTTTTGTGATTTTTCTTTTTAAAAAACTTTTTCTTTAAAAAACCATGAAAACATGCGTATATTAAAAAAAAAACACACACATTCATATTATTTTATCGTAAGTGTCGAAACGCAATGATTTTTTTATCATTTAAGTAAAAAAAATAATCTTTTTTTGAATTTCCATAATGTTGCCAGCGCAACATTTTCTGAAAAATAATAATATTTTTTTTATTTGTTTATTAGAGACAACACTACTATTAATAATAATAATCTTCTTCTGTGTGATATATTTTGTTGCACGGCACGGCACACGACGGGACATCGCACTCATAACACATAAATATGATACACTTTCACACACACACATATTTCAAATAAACGCAACAAAATTGCGTGTATTTTTGTTAATAAATCACTATTAGTATTCAATTGAATCATAAACCAACAAAAACTGACAAATATCGCAAAACATATCGTATATATTTGTATATACGTGTACAAATAAATCGAAAATCGAAAAAATAAATCGTATTTCCCGCGCACATTGCGCGTGACCTTGACGATGGAATATTTGAATTTCGATTGCACAACACGCGATCGGGGCGACATCTACAACTTCTCTATACGATTTTGACGGCAGAAAAACTTCCGTTTTGATTGTTGATTTAAAATATAATCGGTGATGTTTTTGAGTTGAAAATGGAACAACAGGTCACAACAGGATTTCTCTATTGGGAAAAAATTACGTTTTTCAAATTCGATACGCGGCCGTCGATAAATAAATTATTTTGTGCCTGTCGGATATGTGCGTCGGCGGCCCAGGGGGGGTTAATTATACTAAGGTTTTCGAATTATCAGGGTTAATCTACTATGAAATTAAAATTTTGGGACATATGAATTTAAAATTTTTGAATTATAGCGAATTTTAAATTATTGAGGTTCGAATTAACGGGATTTTACTGTAATATCTGCTGATATTGACGGTTGCAAAAATTTTTGAATTATAGCGAATTTTAAATTATTGAGGTTCGAATTAACGGGATTTTACTGTAATATCTGCTGATATTGACGGTTGCAATAATAACTGGGTTGGTTATGAATCTATTATTTTAATCACAAATTAATCACTGGAATGATTAAGGCGGCACATTCACTGCAAATGCATATTTCGGCATTTTTTATGAAAATGTGGGTTTTTATTAATAATATTTGGATAATTTATATAGCGCCATTTTCGCGAATACTCACCTCGAGGGCGCTTTACACAGAAAACTATCTTACAAAACAACTTACAGCTAAAAAAAACTTATTTACTATTACTTATTCACTAGGTGGCAATGCAAGAAATGGAATTAAAGTTTAATACTATAATAGTTGGGAGTGCCTGAAAGAATTATGTGTTTTCGCAGAGTGCACACTAGGAGTGGAAAACATTAGCTAGTGTTGTCGTGGTCAGATTCTATAGGTTTTTATATGATTGTCTAAATAAATGCATCTTAAATTGTTTTTGAACTGTGGTAAGCTGTCTGTTTGTCTCAGTTTATTAGGTAGTTTGTTCCATAACTTTGGTCCAGCCACCGCGAAAGCACGATCACCGATATTAGTTTTATGGACGTGATTTATTTCAGCTAACCTATTTGTATTAGATGTTGATGCTGAGCGAAGTGTTAGTTGTCTGTTATTTGCGGAGGATGGAATGCAGAAGTCGGTTATATATTGAGGGGCCATATTGTGAATAGCTTAAAATTATGTAAGGCAAAGCTTATATTCAATCCTCTCTGGACATCTAGGCCAGTGAGGGTTTTGAAGATGGTGTGAGATGTGCGCAAACTTTAAAACGCCGGTAATGAGTCTTGCGGCAGCATTAAATACAGATTGTAGTTTGTTTATTTCCTGTTTCGGGAGATGAGCGTAGATACCATTACAGTAGTCTAAGCGAGAGATAACATATGCGTTTATTAGTAATTTTGTTGCTTCTGTTGGGATGCTTTTGTGAATAGATTTAATGCGGCGTAAATGATAGAAGGCAGAGCTGGTTGTGCTATTAATTTGTTTACTAAGAGACAAGCTTGAATCCAAGTAGACTGACATGTCAAAATTTGAAATAGAGAGTGGGAGTTTTTCCAACAGGTGTTGGCGTCTTCGGGTAGCTGTCCAAAGGAACTCAGTTTTGGTCAGGTTAAGTTTCAGTTTATTCGAGGACATCCAAAGGCTTACGTCTTTTATGCACTGAATAATAGATTGTTTCAGTACGTCTGGAGAGCAATGGAAGTACAGTTGCCAGTCATCGGCGTAACAGTAACCTAACCTAACCTCATATATTGCCTATGAAATGTCAAAATACGCAGTGTATTTTTCGAAACTTTAAAGTGTAATATCTTATTTAATTAATACTTACTTTTTAAACGTAAATTATCTTTAATTTTGTTATTAGCACATTCAATAATATAGTGAAATAATTATTTTCGTTGTATATGCAATGGGACCATTATCTTGGATTTGGCCAAAAAAACTTAATAATAAACATAAAATAAATGTTTTGAGAGATCACTTTCCGGATCAGAATGTTTTCAACTCTAAACAAGTGTTTAGCCATTATGAACAATGTGGAAAATATATTTTTTCAATGACTTTGAAACTCATCCTGCATAATCCGCATCCAGGATAATCAGAAGTCAGCTGTATTATTAAAGCTAAACTATTTCAATTCAGAATTTTACACTCTACAAAATATTAGGTGCACTTCCTAGATATTTTTTAGCATTATAAATGACATGAATGAGTTGATAAGTCAGGCAGAATGCTAATTTTTAATCATACTGGCAATAATTCACAGAATGATATGTGAATCAATCGAATAAAAAAAATCCATCAAAATATTTTGAATAAACGGATGGCAATAATACGACAATGTTTCAATCCTACTATGACAACACACACATACATTTATTTTCACCATTAAATGTTCACATTATCAGTTTTTTGAGGCTTTTAATGTGAAAATTAATGAAAAATACAGATTTTAACAAGGCAATTTTAGGCTTCTTAACTTCTTGCATATATTGTCAGACTCGAAATATGAGAAGACACATACTTCCGTACTGAAAAGACAAGCAGCCTTTAAACAGTTCCAGGCCCAAGACGTATGTATGTACGTCAGAGCGCCTCCTGAATGCACAACTTGGGCACGAAACGAGTTAATAGAAATAGGATTTCATTAAGCCACAAAAAGTATGTTTTTTAACAAAATATCCACATCATTTTTTATTTCATTTTGATATTTTACATATATGACATTATTATTTTTTTATAAAGAACTGGAAATAATAACAAAACATAATAAGTCAATAATGTAACCACTTCCATTACCCAAGTAAACGAAATGTTCTTGTTCAAAGAAACAAGTCATAAATGGGCAACGAGAAAATGTAAATACATATTTCCAAAGTCCCTGTTTAAAGTAAACAAAAAAAAACAAATAAGGCGTGAGAAAGTTATTTCAGTCACACAGTGAAAATTAAAATTAGTGTCAAGTATTGTGGAGGGGATTGAGATCACAAACATACTCAGAAATGTTTTGACACTATCAAAGTGCTCGTCCACAGTACATGAAACACACCAAGCAAAGCCCAGTTCAGACTTTGAAATCATTATTTTAAGCATTGCCTTTGCAATTTATAGGGAAAATATTAAACCAACCCCTATCTCTACTGTTGCGTCTCGAACGCCCCAAAACGCACAAAAGAACATTTGAAAACAAGAAAATGGATGCACAACAAGGCACTAATTTAAGAACTTACTTTGTAACCAAACTGATGGAAGTGGACTCATCCAGAGTACCGTAAAAAATCCAAGGTCTCTGGTACATCCATAAATAAACAGCAAGAGGCCCAGCATACTCAAGAAGGAAAACGGTCTTCCACGAGATTTGAGGTCCAAGATCTTTTAAATATAATTTTCCCGACTTTAATATGCCAACAGATTTAAGGCTGTCGCTATCCTTCAATGTTTTTCCTTTAGCTTCGAGGCGAATTGCCTGACGGTCGGGAATAAGGTTTTTTTTCAAATCGTATATCTTCTTTTTTACATCTTTTATAGTTGTTTCTGAATTCACTTGAATGCGCCCGATAGATTTAGATCCAATAACGTTCAGGATTTCGACCTAAGAAAAATGTTTACAAGATAATTATCATCAAACAATAACATGAAATCGTCAAATAAAGTAGATTAATTTTTACCTCCATATCACGACTGATAAACCAAGATTTCGACAAAAAAAATATGTGACTCGTATTAAAATGCACAAAATATTATTACCACTGATTACCACTCAAGCACAGAATATAGACCATAAACTCTAAAGTAAGTACATTCACAGAGTGGCACAGGCACAGATTGCTACTAGCGATGGGCCCGCTCCACCACTCTTACTAAGTACTAGGGATGGGCGTTGAATGGACGGACTAGTTGAAATCAACCGTTGATGTTGCGTCGACGCGTCGATGGTTTACGTTTATCGCATGGACTAGTTGAATTCGTAGACGGTGGACGGCGGACGCCGTGGACGGTGCACGATTCGAAATTCAACATAGTGCAAAGCAACGAGCGAGAGCAAGACGAAACGTCTCCGTTTATTTCTCTCTCATCTCTTGCTGTCGACCACAGAATATAGACCTGTCGACTTGTACATAGACGCCATAGACGTCATAGATGGCTCGACGGGTAATTTCATTTCAACTCTAAAGTACACGACCATAGAGTGCAGATCTGTGTACACGAACTATAACAGAGACTTGAAATTTGAATGCATGCGTACGGTGAGATGGGCTTAATAAGCTATTATAATCTATTATTTTTTACTTGATTTGTGCGATGTGCACGTGCGATTTTTCGGTAAATTCGCTGCGCTGTATAAAATAAAACAATTCTGTTTAATTATTTTATTTTTTATTGAACTAATATTTTACTGCTTATACCTGATATTGTTGTGTATACCTACTTCTTTCTTTATTACGGACGTTCTATCTAAACATCGTGACGATGGTCAACTGTCTACGATTCAACGCGACGCTTCTCGACGGCTCAACCGTTGGCTATTTTTATTACGTTAATTTTTAAAATTTAAAGAAGTTCGAAGGAATATAGCTTCGGGGAAAGTTAAACCGCTACTTGTGCTTATATGTAAAAAGAAATATTTTATTATTTATTTGTTTAGGCACATTATAGGCTTTTACATATTGTTTTATGTACTTCTTTTTATATATAACAAAGAGAGAAGTAGGTATACACAGCAATATCAGGCGTTAGCAGTAAAATATAAATATAAACTACATATATAAGCAGTGAAAGTATTGGGTATAGGCATTAAAATATGAGTAAATAAAATGGAAGGAAACAATGATTTTGCGTAATAAAGGCACCAGTTAGGAGGTGCGGTAAAAAATACTTTACATTTATTTATTATCTATAAATTTATAAATAAATACATAATTTAAAAATACTTTACATTTGAGATGTTATATAGAAATTTATTGAAGAATACATCTTTCAAAGTCAGGCTTTCACTTTGTGGTGACATTATTAATAAATAAATATATCTGTATTATTTGTCAACTTTAGTTTAAGGCTCAATCTGAGAAAAGGAACATTGTTCCCGAAACATGTAAAAAAACAGTAAAAAGTGGTGTAAACAAAATTATAATAGATTTATTTTTTTATCTATAAAGTTGAAAATAGGGAATGTTAATAAAAATTAATTAAACCTAAATTCATGATTATATTACATATATAATAATTAATGTTGGACTCCTGAATAAGGGCCATAGTTAGGTATAGAAAATTTTATTCCCTACAAGTTTGTTTATCATTTATATGCTAAAGTTGAAAAGTAAGGAAATAACACAATAATTAAATTTTAGCATCCCTTTTCAGGTAGATATAAGAAGTCGAGATCGATCGAATAAAATATTGATTTTAGAGAAATATCTAGCCGGCCTGTTAATTAATAATAGTTCAATAAAAAATAAAATAATTAAACAGAATTGTTTTATTTTATTCAACGTAAAATTGGGAATTCACCGAATCGTCGCACGTGACATCACAAAAAATCAAGTAAAAAAAATAATACATAATAGCTTATTATGCCTATCTCGCCCTACGCATTTATTCAAATTTCAAATCTCTAGTCATAGTTCGTGTACACAGATCTGCACTCTATGGTAGTGTACTTTAGAGTTGAAATGAAATTACCCGTCGAGCCGTTTATAACGTCTATGGCATCTACAAGTCAACAGCGAGAGATGAGAGAGAAATAAACGGAGACGTTTTGTCTTGCTCTCGCTCGTTGCTTTGCATTGCGTTAATCTCGAATCGTCCACCGACCACGGCGTCCGCTGTCCACCGTCTACGAATTCAACTAGTCCATGCGATAAACGTAAACGGTCGACGCGTCGATGCAACGTCAACGGTTGATTTCAACTAGTCCGTCCATTCAACGCCCATCCCTAGTACATACTCAACCGCCATCACCGCCGTGTGACATTTACGCACGTTCCGCATTCCGCATTACCCTCAATTTGTCGTTCGATCTTAACACCGCCTTTCAAATCCGTTCTTCGCAGTGGATTTGTTACAATCTTGGTGAAGACGGCCATCCGCATCTACAGTCCACTTTCAACCGCAGTTCATCAGGTCGCAGTTCCAATAAATCGGAAGATAACCAGGAGGTAACTGTTTTGCATGGTTTCTCAGTGACGGGCCTTTCGCTACGTACTGGACATCTCGCTCGCCCCTTGGAAGTTTCCTTATAGTTGGACGCTCAAAGCGCACCATTTCAACCATACCATAACCGCTTCACCAATGTCACCACAAAATAATTTTGCTGTAAAAAATAATAGCTTATGATTAAGCCTGTCTCACCCTACGCGCGCATTCGAATTTCAAGTCTGTCATAGTATCGTGTACACAGATCTGTACTCTATGGTAGTGTACTTTAGAGTTGAAATGCAGTTACCCGTCGAGCCGTTTACAAGTTGACAGCGAGAGATGAGAGAGAAATCAACGGAGACGTTTTGTCTTGCTCTCGCTCGTTGCATTGGACTACGTTGAATTACGAATGAAGGATTCTTCGTTTAGTCGTCTACGTCTACGAATTCAACTAGTCCATGCGATAAACGTAAACCGTTGACGCGTCGATGAAACGTCAACGGTTGATTTAAACTAGTCCGTCCATTCAACGCCCATCCCTAGTATCCGCCATTATCTTTATTCTGCGGCGTAGGGATGGCGATCAAAAAAAAAAACCGGAAAAAATATATCGTGATGTACCGGAATATGACGCGAACCAGGTTATTAATTTTGTCCTAGGGCAATATCGAGATCAAAGCGCCCATGCTTCGAAAATCACGCGCCATGTGGTCACAGCCAGAACAGCCCCGGCATGTTCGATCTTTTGTCCGAGGACGAAATATGTGACCTATTGTTTAAAAAAATAACATTGCGACGGACGATCGCCCTTAGGATAGCCCACCATAAAAATAATACGAAACAATGAAATTAGAAAGTTAGGGATGCCGAGGGCGTTGGGCATCGCCGAAGACATTAAGAGTGCACGGCCTTTTGTTAGGATGGACAATACGTTCGCAACCTTTTGTTCTTAAGTAACATCTTGGAAGGGTAAAGAACGGTAAACCTTTTCTTGCAGCGGGACGTATATCTCTAACCCCGATTAAACAATAGAAAGAACATCTTGGCCAAATGCGAACACATGGGACAACGGTTTAGAAAGCTGCGTTTTGTTAGAGAAGTCGCCATTGTTCTGGGAAAGACATTTTTTAGAAAAACAAGATAATAATTCCGAAAGTCGTCGCAGTAAGCTTACTATTGTCCTCGACAGACAATAGAGATGTTTTAGAAAGCGCTGACATACCGATTCCCTACATGGCGACACTCTCCGCGAGATGTAGGATCGTATAAATTATATGATTATTATAAGGGCGCGGGGATTCCGCAACGCACGACCAGGCGGTCATTATCAATAAAGATAACAGGGGTCAATCAATTAAGAAGTTAGAGTCTGAATTAGAAATTGAGGCAAAGTGGTGAATTCTTTCCGGTGCAATATGTACCTAATTAATGGTAGCAACTGATATGTTTAATTCAAGTAAGGTAATGATAGTTTAGATAGCCCATGCCACCTCTGTAAGTGGATGTTACTCGTTTTATATGTAGTTTTCTCATTTATTCTGTATTCTATTGTTAAGTACCGAAATGAACGGGACATTGCAATTTGAAATAATAACGAGATCATCCCGAATTAATCTAACTTGTAGCAAATAATGAAAAATGTATTGATCGTAATAAAAGGAAAAAACTTGATTGTGCCCACGATGTTTTATTGATAACCCAATGTAATAGAATATTATCTCGTGAAAAGAGAAAAGAAAAGAAAAAAAGGTTGACGAGATATAAGATTCCAACTTTTTAGTCTTTTGAAATCTGTCTGCAGAATGAATTTTAGCACACGGGGTTGAAACAAAATAGTTTAATTAATTGCAAATAAGTAAATGCCGTGTTGGAATAAACATTAATATTACTTTAGATCGAGGCTTTCATGTCTTATGTTTTCATGTATTACACCTAGTTGAATAATGTTAATTTGTGAGTTTTAATTATTTTTAAGAATAATGTTAATTTGTCATTAGTTATTCAAGCTCCCAATATTGTGTTTTTTTTTATACAAATTTGTAAATTGTAGGAATATAACCTATCTGTAAACATGCAATTATTGTTTTGATTACTCGTTTAAGCAAGATTATTTGTCGGTCTGTTTTAAAATAGTTGTTTTAATCTAGTAATAATAAAACTCAAATAATTAATTTCACTCTTTACGATACACCATTCACTTTGGTATTTGTCCGCTTAAAAAAAAAAAAAAACATAACGAAAATTCTGAAGTTAATTAATTATAGTAGGGACTTCCGTTATTAGTAGTGTTTCAAAATAATTCTTGTTTGGAAAATTTTCAATTGTCTGCCTGGTGGAATTGGCTTATATAATTTTTTTTTAGTGTTCTCCATTTTTATTTTTTTCTTATATTCTTATACCAGGGGTGGAAGAAAGCTGATTTGATAAGATAATGCTTAGTATAATGAAAGTCCTAAAAAAATGTTTTGCATTCAATCCAGTATTGAAGTAATAATTTTCATTATTTAGGTGTAAATAATGTTACATTAATTAATTTACGCCAAGTTTTCTTAATTTTTCTTCTAGTAATAAGGTTTAACATAATTTCTTGTTAAAAAAAAAAATGTTTATCGAATTTGATTATGTTATTATATGTAAGCATTCCTTTTGGGCAAGTGGCGTTGATGCAAATTCATGTACTTTGTAATCCCAAAAGAAATTACAAAGATGTATACAGAACATTAACATTAGGGGACCCGCTTGAGGCATGTATCCCATGTAAATAAGTTTTTATGTTAATTGATTCACTAAGAAATGCCACGATGTCTGTATAATTTTAGCCCTTTGTTTTGTATCTCTATGTCACATATTGACAATTATGTTTGGTCCAACTAAGAAGTATAATAGCTTGTTTTATTTAAGCTAAAATTAAAAATAAAACCAAGTATCAAGTACATTTTGTCATTGTTGAAAAAAAAATTAAAAAGAAAAAGAAATGAAGAGAATATGCGTAGTGGTAAATTTTAAATACCGTTCGGTTTATCATATAAAAAAAAAGAAATAATAATAATTTTGTGGATGTATCGAAGAGGATAATCAATGTTAATGATAAAGATTGACCTGTAATGATGTAATGTATAAATAACGTTAAATATTGGGAGGCCTACTGTAAGACTCAAACCGACGCCTTAATAATAAGATTGATATTGTAATGCATACTCAAGGAATTTTACTGTGATCTAATGAAACCCCACGTTCAATCCCATGTAATTAGTCAATAATGGTAGAAATAACTGGTCGATAAAAATATGTATATCTGG